>MUZK01003957.1:0-19799 GCA_003013055.1 Juglanconis sp. DMW523
TAGGTACATTGCTTATAAATCTCTTATATGATATATTATCATTTTCAAGTCAGCTATCAGCAAAGCGTAGGACGCTATGCCAGAAGAATGGCTGCGAAATCTAACCCGAGGGATGCCGGCAAGGCTACGGGGATGCATCAAGAGAGACGGAAAGACAATTGATTATCAAGGTGTTCAGAGGTACCTTTGATTCTATAGATTCTATAGCCAAAATAAAGGTACTTTTCATCAGTAGGGCAATTCCCTGTCCGTCTGTGGGGCTTGTAGATATTTAACGTTTGAAATCAGCTAATCCCAGGCCCGTAATGACGTCTTTACAGCTAGGTAGAGGCGTCTACTAGAGCACTTCACCCCTGGACGGGGCTAGATGAATGAAATCTTACGGCCATGATTGCGGCCGAAATCGGCGAGTTGCATATCTCCATCTTAGGTCCGATCCACGCAAGGGCGAGGGTTCACGATCAAACAGCCTCCAATTTGCAAATGACCGGGTTGCCTAGTGAATTGCTGCGGCAGTTCAGAGCGCTTTTTGTGGCACGGCTATTTTTCAAGAATTTAATCTTTAAATTCGACGCTATCTTTATAGATTTACCTCGCTCCCTACCTTTTTATCTTCTTTCTATAGTCTGTTTCGCAGTATTTTAGCAAAGTATTGCTAAAATATATTATTTATTAAAATAATTAAAGAGCTTTAACTCTTTAATTTAGTTTTCTAAGAGTTGTTTTTAAATAAGATAAAAGATTTTCGGAAAGAAGGAAGCAGAGAGGTGAAAAAATAAAATTCTGCTTAAATTATAAAGGCAGGTCCTTAAGTCGCTTAATTAACTAACTTTTTAAATCGTATATTATTTAGAAAGAATTTATATATTAAGATATTTAAATATAAATTAGGTACGATAAAGCATTAAAAATACGAAATAGCAAGTCCTACTAAATAGGCTATTTAAGCTTACTACTTAAAATATAAAAACTTTAAAACTTCTTTTTAATCTTTAAACTTAAATTTTTTTATATAAAAGAGAAATATTAAAATTTAGTTTATATATATAATATCGCTAGCTATTTCTCTATTAACTAAACTTAGTTGCAGCTTAACTAGACGAGTTTGAGCCGAATTAACTACGGTGTTAAGAGACTAGTTCTAAATATAGGCGTGGGACTAGGAGGCTGTTAGACTAAAGTCCCGTTGCGCAAAAAGCGCTCTGAACCGCTGTACCTAAGGATACTACGTGTCTCAGGTTTTGAGAAGGCGCCATTGACTTCCTCTTGTTAAAACCCGTCAACCTCCAGAACGCCTATTTCACGATCCATAATATTCGATATCATTGACATCGAAAATGGCTGCGAAGGTTCCTCAGTTCAAGCTCAACAATGGAGTCCTGATGCCATCGGTGGGCATGGGTAAGTTGCCACCCCTGATGTCCGCCCTACTTACTCTTTGAAAGTGTCGATGACGTCTGACAAATTTTTCAATTTCTCGTCGATAGGGTGCTGGATGGGTGTGCCAGGCGGCGACCAGCGTGTCTACGACATGTGCGCCAACGCACTGAAAGCTGGATACCGTCACTTCGACACGGCTGATGGATACCAAAACGAGGAGCACGTCGGGAAAGCCATCCGCGACTCTGGCGTGCCCCGCAAGGAGATCTTCGTCACCACCAAACTGTAAAGGATCACCTTGTTCTCTTCGGGGCTCATCCATAGGCTACACGGCAGATGCTGATCACCCCGCAGGAACAACACCGACCACCATCGCGTGGCCGAGGCTTTCGAGAGATCCCTCAAGGCCCTGGATATCGAATACATCGACCTGTACCTCATGCACTGGCCCCAAGGCTCCGTGGACGGGAAGATTCTCAGCCCAGATGACCACCCGACGTACCACGAGACATGGTCCGAGATGGTCAAGCTCCTGGACACGGGTAAGGTCCGGGCGCTGGGCGTCTCGAACTTCGGCGTTCCGCTCCTCGAGTCCCTGTCGAAGACCACCAAGGTCGTGCCCGCGGTCAATCAGGTCGAGCTACACCCGTGCTTCCCGAAGGTGGGGCTCCGCAAGTATTGCGAGAAGAACGGCATCGTCCTGACCGCGTACTCACCGATCGGACAGCCCGCGCCTGGCTCCGTGTCGCCGCTTCTATCTGATGAGGACCTGGTGAGTGTGGCGAAGAAGCACGGGGTCACCGAGGCACAGGTTGCGCTCAGCTGGGGAGTACAGAATGGCATTGTTGTCGTGCCGAAGAGCGAGAATCTGGAGCGTATGAAGAAGAACATCACGGTAGGCCGTCTTTATTTCGACCCTGGGAGCTGGCACTGACATCGAGACAGCTTTTGCAACTTGATGACGCCGACTTGAAGGCTATCGACGGGATCCACAAGAAGGATGGCAAGCACAGGAGTCTGTTGAGCTACCACCATGAGTATGAGTCGGTCTTTGGTTGGACCTACGAGCAGATGGGCTGGGACTTGCTTCCTGGGAACAAAGGCAAGTCCGAGTGAAATCTCGCGCTGCGGATACGAATATGATGAAATAGCCTCGACGGCCAAGACACAATATCTGCTGGTTCGAAAAAAGACTCCATTCGAGGCCTTTATGGATGGTTTTGTTCGCGAGGATGCTTGCTTTTGCCAGACCAGAAGTATTCCGAGACCACATCGGCAGTCATCATGCCTAGTATGTTTTCAGCCTCTTGGCCCAGTACTGGTCACGACGAGACGGTTTGCGTACTCCGGATCCATTATGGCTCTTGGCGACGTCCATGTTGAGCTTCCGAGTGAGAAGGCTTCCCCTTGGTGGACTTGGTGCTTGACCCTATTCATGGGCAGCTTCCCCAGCTGAGGTCGCCCCTTTCCCACAACCTTTGTCCACGTCCACAGCCCCTCTCCCCAGGTCCAGTCTCCACGGGCTCGTGAGTCCTTCACTCTGAGACCAAAGCCTGACACTTGATCTCAACATTGAGCCTCACATTCGGTAGCGCCGCGACCTGCACACACGTCCTGGCCGGCGCCTTGGTCTTATCCGGCCACCGCTTGTTCCACTCGGCATTCATGGCCGCGTAGTCCTTCATATCCGTCAAGAACACCGTGGCGTCAACGACACTCTCGAGCCCGCACTTTCCCTCCGTGGTCCCCTGGATGATGCTCTCGATGTTGCGCAACACCGCGGCAGTCTGCGCGCCGCAGTCCAGCTTGTGGGTGCCATCCGGAAGATCCTCGACGCCCTCGTAGGTCCCGTCGCCGCGCCGGGATGAGGTGCCGGATACGAAGATGAGACGGCTGGTTGCGGGGGCGGTGCGGGCGTGTGGATAGTTGGCGAGGCCTTGGGCGCGGGAGGCCGGGAGGAAGTAGCCTGTGCCGTTCGGGGCGGCCATGTTGAGGATGTTGAAGAGGGGCTGATGATGAGTGTGGTGATGAGTGAGTGAGGGAGTGAGTGTGATGTATCCACGGCCGAAGGTGTCCGGTTTCCCCCCCAAAATCTCATGAGCTCGTTGTCTACCGGTCACTCCAAAATTTCCTCCTTAACGGAGATATACCGACATCACCCAACGCGCATCGCGATGCTGTGCATGCAGACGCGCCGAGCATCCGTCTTCCGCCCCTACTTTACTCTTCATCTTCCGATTGGCTTTGTGCCCCCTGTCATTACCGCTTTGAGACACCTTTAGTTCCCATTGCGGGGTATTCCGCACGGAAGCGGAACTGATAGCAGGGCAGATCTGGGGAAAGGCAGGGTGATGAGGACTTCAGAATGATCCCTTGTCGGCAACGAGACCTGCGACGACGCTGGCCAAAGCCTGTGATAGCCGCCGCTCACTCACTCACTCTTGAATGTGCTTCCTCGAAATTCTCTCATAGGGAAGCACTGCAAGTCCCTCACCATCCTATCCACGTCAAGTTCTTTCTGCTCTGAGCCTGTATCAGCCAGCTAACGTCTCGCAATGGTCACCATAAACCAGCTCCATGGCACCGTCTCAGAGGAGCTCTGGTCGGCCAACACGCTCGAGAAAGCCACCACACTCCTGAAGCATCTGGAGGGAAAGCCGCTGACTCTGCAACACTTCGCTGACAACAAGTTCAGCACCGCCGAATCAGCAAAGCACATGGACTCGTTTGAGCCCAAGTCCGGGAAGCTCATCGCACGAGTCCCCTGCGCATCAGCTGACGAGGTGGACGCCGCTGTCAAAGCCGCCAAGGGGGCCTTCCCAGCATGGAGCAAGACGCCACGGGCAGAACGCTCACGGTATCTGCGCCGCATCAGCGACATCATCGCCGAGAACCGCGAGCTGTTCGCAGTATGGGAGAGCATCGACCAGGGGAAGACGCTGGAGAGGGCCAGGGTCGAGGTGGACCGGGCGGTTTCCAACTTCTCGTGAGTCCCACTGCCCAAAGTCACGAAATTGAGGCGAAACTAGAAGATGCGGCAGTTACTTCTCAACCTTCATCTTGCACGAGTCCACATCCGCCCGCATGATAGACGGCGTGGCGCTCACCTACGAACACCGCAGCCCAGCCGGCGTCTTCGCCCTCATCTCGCCCTGGAATATGCCGCTCTACCTCCTGACCTGGAAGATAGCGCCCTGCCTCGCCTTCGGCTGCACGGCGGTCGCAAAGCCCAGCGAGGTGACCAGCATGTCGGCCTTCCTCCTGGCCTCCGTCTTTGAGAGAGCCGGCCTCCCCTCCGGCGTGATCAACGTCCTGTTCGGCGACGGCGCCACCACCGGGTCCGCCCTGGTGTCTCACCCGGACGTCCACGGCGTGTCTTTCACGGGGGGCACCGCCACGGGCATCGCGATCCGCAAGGCGACCGTGAATCAGATCTACAAGCACCTCTCGCTCGAGCTGGGCGGCAAGAACCCCACGCTGGTGTTTGCCGACTCGATGGCCGCGAGCAGGGACAGGACGATCCGCACGGCGGCGATGGCGGCGTTCGAGAACCAGGGCGAGATCTGTCTCTGCGGATCGCGGGTTTACGTGGAGAAGAGCGTGTACGAGGACTTTGTGGCAGCGTTCAAGGAGTATGTCACTAAGACTTATCGCGTGGGCGAGACCGTGGGCGCGGTGGCCAGCCTGCCGCACTACTCGAAGATCAGGGGGTACCTCGAGATTGCCCAGAAGCAGGGCATGACATTCCAGACGGGCGAACTACCGCCGGCGATAGAGGCGGGCGAGGAGAAGGGCTACTGGATCAAGCCGACGGTGTTGACGGATGTCCCGGCTGATTCGGAGTTGCTGCGGGATGAGATCTTCGGGCCGGTGGTGACTATCGTGCCGTTTGAGGACGAGGATGAGGCGGTGAGGTTGGCGAATGCCAGCGAGTATGGTCTTGCTGCCGTATTATTGACGACGGACGGTGGGAGGATGAGGAGAGTGGGCGAGCAGCTCCAGGCTGGGATGGTGTGGGTGAATTGCTGGCTGGTGAGGGAACTGGGCACGCCGTTCGGTGGCATGAAAAACTCTGGGACGGGACGCGAGGGTGGAGACTACTCAAGAGATGTATTCACAGTAGCTAGGACAGTGCATTTAGCGACGGTATGAGAGATACCAATGGAAGCCCCAATCATCTCAATTCAGCTATGCTCGCATCGTGATGCTTCGATCGGCTGGGGCTGAGGGCAGTACCGAGATAGGTAGAGGCGACACCCTGCCGCCAGCCACAAACATGAGAAAACAAAAAAACGAAGAGAAAGAAAAGTCCTGCAGCCTCCTACATATAGCTTGAGAATCCTCCCTATTTCCCCAGAGCCCACCAAATATCCACAGGACATAACCGAGCGAAAGGTCGAGCAGACAACCTTGGGGACGCTGTGTGCGGGTTATCATCACCATTTATTGGTGAGGATCCGAAGACCAATTACCGTTACACCACACAGCCTCAGGTGATAGATTGGGCTTGCAGATTCACTGATAACTGGGGATCTGAGGATTGGTGAATCAATGGTTGAGACCCTCCTGCAGCAGGGACGCAGGGACTTGCGTGAGCCGGTGATATCAAAGCGCACGAAAAATATTGCGGTAAAAGCCCGGATCAAGATAAAACTCTTAACCCCCCTCAGTTCGATATTTCATATGTCTGAGAAGGTGCATCCCAAAGTACGCCAGACAACCACCCTCCCAAGTCATCGCTCGCTCATCACCATATCCGGCCCATCCGGCCTCCCCTACTGAGCATCTTCCACCTGCCCACACACAGAACATTTCCTTACGCTCTCGTTTTCTCTCCAGTTATTGATCAAGGGTTTCAACTGCGTTCCCAGATCCGTGCAGTGAAACACCTCCTCCCGAATAACCGTCGGCCTCTCATGCCCGCCCTTCTTGCAGTACCACCTCAACCGATCCAGGCTTCCCTCAGGCCTGATGCGCTCCATCACCAAGCCGATGGTGTTTTCGAACCGGCACGGATTGTGCGGCGTATTGCCTGGCAGCAGGAACATCTCACCCTCCTTGATGTGGACGTCCTTGAAAAACTCGTTTCCGTCAGCGTCCTTCTCCACGACCTTGAGGCACATGGCACCCTTGAGCTGGTAGAACCACTCCTCTGTTTCGTTGATGTGGTAGTCGTTGCGGGTGTTGGGCCCGCCAACTACCATGAGCACCATGTCCTTGCCGCTGAAGAGACAGTAGTTGTTGACGGGAGGTTGTAGGAGGGACTCGTTCTGACTCAACCAGGAGGCGAAGGCCATGGGTGGCGGGAGAGGCGCGAACGTTGATGCGTCGCCGTTCATCTTGGTTATGTTAGGGTGAGTTTCGAGTTGGTCTTGTTGAGTTTGATGAAGTTGCAGATGAGGAAGAAGTGCGTGAAGCCAATTCAGAAAAGAACTAGTGGAGACGTTGACGCTTAAGCAGTTTACCAGGCGGCAGCCATCTGCATAGGCATATTTCTCACCATTGATGAGTCTCGAGAGCTCACTGCTGTCGTCGCGCCGCCTTTCCTGGGCTGCGGATCACTGAGGATAAGTGGCCCCGGTATCCCAGGCCCAAGAATCGCGCCAAATTAAAGCTTCCGCCCTTGCATCCGAACTATCGGAAGCGGAAGACACCCGGCGTATCACAAGCCCACGAGGACGTCTGAAATGGGCAAGAATGTAGGATTATCAGAGGATAGGCAAACTTGCAACGACGATGGCTCTACAGATGTGTTCCTCCCTAACTTCTTCCAAATTTGTTCCTTCTTGATTTCTTTTCACGAGATATCATACCGAATCGCTTACGTTGAACTTCCGAGAGAGGCCTACCGGATCCGGATATCAACAATACGCACAAACAAATTCACCAATCGTTAATTGCATGACTACATCTTCTCCAGCCATCTCATATACTGTCTAGATACAGCAAACATGGCTTCTCCAACCCTTATAGAATCCAGCAGCTGCGAGTGCTGCTCCGGATCCTCATCCGGATCCGGCGCCTCGACGCCCCTGACGAGCAACAGCAGCGGCTCACCCCCAATTCACTCCCACGTCCAACCAGGCCACCGCCATCTCACAGGAGAGTCTCTCTACCGCATTGACCTACACACGCACATCATGCCCTCCTCCTTGCCGGACCTCTCCTCCATCCCCACAGCCACCAGCAGGTGCTACCCCTGGCCAGACTTCCGCCCCTGCACCGACGACACGGGCGACATCGACATGTTCGTGGGCGCCTCGCACTTCCGCCGCGTCCAGCCCAACTGCTACGACGCGAGCGCCCGCATCACGGAGATGGACGCCGCCGGCGTGGACGTGCAGGTGCTGTCGACGGTGCCCCTGCTGTTCTGCTACGACGCGCCGCTGGAGCCCGCGCTGGTGCTGGCGCGGGCGCTGAACGAGCACATCGCGGAGATGGTGCGCGAGTTCCCCGATCGGTTCGTGGGGCTGGCAACGGTGCCGCTTCAGGATGTCGATGAGGCTGTAACGGAGCTCCGGAGGGCCAAGGAGCTGGGGATCGTGGGCGTACAGATCGGGACGTCGGTGCCGTTGGATGGGGGGGAGATGGACTTGGATGATGAGAGGTTGGGCAGGTTCTGGAGTGCGTGCGAGGAGCTGGATATGGCGGTGTTTGTGCACCCCCTGGGATACCAGTGGAAGAGGGAGAACGATGCGAGATGGGGCAAATACTGGGGGAGTTGGTTGGTTGGAATGTGAGTGAACCCCGGCAGCACCTCCCATCTGGACGACGGAATGCTGAAAGAAGATAGGCCCTCCGAGACAGCTTTGGCGATGCACAACCTCACATCGGCTGGAACCTTTCTTCGCCACCCCAAACTACGTCTCTGCTTCGCTCACGCTGGCGGCGCATTCCCGGCTCTCCTCGGCCGCATCCAACACGGCTTCGACTGCCGTCCTGACCTGGTGGCACACTCCGCTGAGGGTGTCACGCCCACACAGCACCTCGCCAGTGGGAACAACATCTGGATTGATAGTTTGGTGCACGATCCTGACTTGCTCGACTACGTGTTGAAGAAGATACCCTCCACGAATATGGTGTTGGGAAGTGACTATCCCTTCCCCCTCGGCGAGGTGCCAACGGCAGGAGAGATGTTGATTGGGAAGTCCAAGGACGGAAAGAAGCTAGATCTGTTTATGACCTGGGAGGAGAGGGCTGGTATCTTGGCGGGCAACGCGATTCGGTTACTGAATCTTGATGGTGAGTTTCATAAGCGGTTTGAAAAACGGTTGGAAGAGTTTGAGAAACGGGCACAATTGGTTGTGTAGCGGGGCAAACCACGACAAACCACGACACAAATTTGCACGAGACCAAACGCCGTATGTATTACACTAATGATTCTGTGCATTGCCCAAGTCTTCTCATGCGCATCGCGCGAGCTTTAGAAATTCTGACGTTCCTTGCATCACTGAAGCTGACACGGAACTGATGCCCCACGATTCTGCCCTATGGTACCAGGCATTCCTCTACCTTCTCTGTCTCTTTCTCTTTGTTGCCTCTTACAACTGGCTTCCATGGTATTAAAAAGATCGATACAGCGCAGATAACGCTGCAGATCAGACCGACGAGAAATGTGAGATTGATCGCACGCACTACGACATCCAAGGCGGGATCCAAGTACTGTGCCGGCAAAACTCTCCTGATGTTTGTGATGTCTCTGAGGATTTGCAGTTTCAACAGGGGAGGGATGTCAAGCTTTTGGAAGCCTTGTATAATCTGGTGGTTAAACAAGGCGCTAGAGGCAGGAACGGTTATTGTACTGGATTTGCTTGTTAGCATTTCTTCTGGTTGGGAAAGGCATTGTGTAGCAAGAGTAATACGTACGACCCAAGCGAAGATGAGAAGAAGGCTAGGCCGTTTGCGATCGCGTGATCTTTCTCCGGAAGGTCAATGTGGCACGGAGCGACGTTCGCAAGGACCAATATGCCAACCCCTACTCCGGTGAGGACCTGCAAGCCAACCGAGTATAGACGGGTGATGTTTTGGTCGATACTGGAGATAAATCCCATCCCAACAGCGAACATGACGCCTCCGACCAGAAAAAATGGGTTGTAGTATCGAGCCTTTGGCACGCAGATGGCAATGAAGCCAGAGGCGACAGTAGCAGAGATAACATAAGGCAGAAGGTGTATAGCGCTCTGTCCAGCCGAATCGCCTTGCACCACCTGTCAGGGAACCAAGGCCATTAGTCTTCTTCCAGAGAGCCGGGTCCGAGCTTGAGAAACCTACCTGGAGAAATATGGAGAGAAAGAAGACAAAATTGGTAAAGCCCATGAACAGGAAAAATAGCACTAGGCAGTTTGCCCAAACGGCTCTGCGACGGAGAATTGCTCGCGGGATAAGAGCGAGGTCTGGTCGAATCAAGATCTCCTGAAGTAGGAATAGGATAAAAGTGATTCCCGAAATGATTGAAACAATGATATCTGTTTGAGTGAAAGCCATGATGTAACTGCCAGAATAGTTCTGGAGGACCGAGATAAGACAGCAGATGCTCGTTATAAGGAGTGATGAGCCGATAGGATCTAGTCGCATGACCTTCTGGAGGACAGAGAGTCTGAACAGCGGCGATCGTCGCCTCTCCTCCGGAAACAGGAAAAGTATTCCAATAAAGGAGGCTCCGGAGGTCGGCACGTTGATCCAAAACGCCCATTCCCAGCCGAGACTATCTGCGATGGCGCCTCCGACCAACGGTCCAGCCATTATGCATGCACCTTGCCAAGGATCTCGTGTCAGCCGATTTTGTTACCAAAGTAGACCTCGAAACAAGAGGAAGACTCACCCATGATAGCAATGCCAACGGCTTCCACATACATTCTCTGTCTTCGAGGGAAAGCGATTTCATTGACGCGCATGGCTCCCTGCAGAATACCAGCACCCCCCGAGCCGGTGATTCCCCGTCCTAAGATGAACAGGCGGGACGATTGTGCTGTAGCACATATTATCGAGCCAGCTGGGTTCGAACGGATTTAGCACGGTATAATATCACGACGAGGAGGGAAAACGCTCACCCATGAAGACTAAAACCGATCCCAGGAACAGCCACTTGATCTTCCACAGGTTGTATGCCTTCCCGAGACTTGGCATCAGAACAGCGTAAGGCAGATACTCTGCAGATGCGTACCATCCAATGTCTTCGGGCCGTTGAAATTGATCAATCAAGATGGGCACAAGCGTCGCTGTCGATCGATGTCAGCACGTCTTCGGAAAATCGAAACTACTCCAGCCAGGGGGGGTCCTCGTACCAATTATCGTGTCATCCAAGGATGCCTAACGCAGACTCGGGTTAGCTTCATCTTCGTGCACTACAGGTTAACGTTGACTCACTATACTGTATGGCACGAGTGCGCACAACAATAGGACAGCTCGCTTCCATCCCGCCGGGTAGGTATCCAAACCATCATCGCTCCGGCCGTCCCGTCCTTCTACCGCATTCTTGTCATGTGGTGCCGTGCCATACATTCTTCTGAGCTCGCCAAAAAATCGAGGTCGTCTCGCCACGTCGTCGTCGTCGTCGTCATCCTCCTCAGGAGGAAGCCCGAACGTCTTCTCGGACGGTGCCAAATTCGATCCGTGCGCAGGCTCCGAATAGCTCCACTCATGGTCACGCAATCCACCGACGCTTTGGTTCGTTTTACAGGTCGATGCGACGCTGGTGCCGTTCGACGGAGCAGCTTCGGTGCTATGAGCGGGAGTCATAGTAGGAGCGAACTCTAGTAAGGTCGACAGTCGGAGTGTCGAGTGTGTGGAATCCGGTACCCAGTCAGATGATGCTGCTGCTGCTCTTGGTGGTATGGCGGGCAAAGGGTGTGGTCGTGTCGCTGTACCGATGTCTCCGTCGGCAATATCGCGTCGCGCAGTGGTAGGGTTTTCTCGAAATCGATGAGTTCCCCCTACCGAGGACAGCTCAGCGCTCCTCACCCTCGAAGGCGTACCGTTGCCGTCCCTGGATGTAGCCATCATGGCATATATCCATGCGAAGGCCTCGAACTCTTCTCCCTTCACAACATGAGCAGAGGTAGTGAGTATTGAGCAACGATTCCCAATAAATGCCTTATTGAGGGTTCGAGATTGTCTGCTATGAGGCACAACCGAACGCGCAAGGTTGTGGAGCGAAAGGAACCGGTACGAATAGATAGATTGTTGGTCGTGCTCAGACGCTTAAAGGTATCTGCGACGAGTTCAACTACATCGAGAGGCTTGCTCTCACTCTTATTCATACCAGGATCAGGAGGACGCGCTTGCACATACGACGACGAGTTTGAAGGGGTAGTCATCACCACAAACCTTAATTTCTCTGTTAAGAGTCTTGGAAAGGGGACGGTGGCGTGAGGTGAGGAGAGGACCCGCCACCACACAAACGTCTTAATGAAGCCGGATTGGGTAAGAGGTCGCGCGCTCACATGCCTAGGTAATGAAATGGCAAGTATCACAAATAACAATGTAGTATTTCCAGTGCTCAGAGGTCTGGCCCTTGGCCACACCGCCGAGGTGACCGCCGAGGTGGGCAATCTGCCCTGCCAGTATGTATATGACTGAAACAAGGCTATAACACCGCATCACAGAGGTTTCCCCGTGCATCCTCATTAGTTTGCTGTCTGGTCTTTCACACAGAGCACATATGCACATATGGACAATCGGATAGCCGGTTTCATCGGACTGACCAGAACCCCGCGAGTACATACCTGGTACACAAGGCTCCGCAGGGCTGCGATTGGAGTTAATAAAATCCCCGAGAAACTATTTTTAAAGTTTGATATTTCGCTGCCGCTGTTAGTGTTTCTGTATCCCCCGCAATCCCCCGCAAGTACAAGGGAGTGAACATGGCAGGACCTTGTAAGCCCCAGGAATGGCGATGCTTATTTGAAATTATTCGAACATACCCACCTCCCCAGCCATAGTCACCGTATTCGTATGCTGTATCTGTCCCGCTGTCCAGGTCGATTCCAGATTTAGCGACAAGTTTGTACTCAATTTAGATGTTGAACAACGTGGGCTGCCCTGTTATAAAAGACGGTGAGGTGTCCAAGGTGACTTGATCGTGCGTAATCAGTGGCATTCTGGCTTTGGCATGCGGCCAGGAAGGTTGCAGGTTGGTGCTTTAGCCTGAAAAGTCAACCCGGAACAATTTCAATCGCAGCAACAACCATAAAAAAGATTCATACTATGGTAGTATCCAATGCAGGAGGTCTTGATTGTCTCATTGGCTCCTCAGGTACTCTGGTCTGCCACTGAGATGTCGAAACGCTTGGGTAGTATTGAAATACGTGGTTCCTGGGCACCACGTCAAATTACGCAGTATGTGGTCATTCGCTGGCGCACATCATGCCGTACGTCCGACAAGCCCTCGAGTCCCATGTGACACCTAGGCATTACCAGCTCCAACAGCACATGTCGTCGTGCAATCCTTCGCTGATATCGACGGGAAACCTGGTCGATCGATTTCATTCTCTGACCGCTGGGACGGTCTCTTGCCTGCCTCCACCTTGTGTGTGTGGTATTGGCCAATTTCTCAGCATTTATGAAGGACGGTCTGTGCAGGAAGCTTCTTATTCCACTATGCCATGCAAGGTGACCCGGAGCCCTTATCCGTGGCCGCGATACGTTGGAAGAAACGTCTGAGTCGTGAATTGCTACCTTTGGGTTTTTCCTCCTCTCCCTGGCTGCATCACGTGCACTGGTCCTTCAGCCGCAAGGGATTTCGTCGCGCTTCTGAGTGAGGATCTCGAGATTAGTTTCAGAACTAGAGCTGCGTGCAAATGCGTAGGTAGAAGCGATGTACTGCGTGGTCTACCGGAACAAAATGCCCGCTGTCAAGTACTCACGGACTGCGCCCCGTGCATGCCAGTTCCCACTAGGTAACTGTACTATATATGAGCACCTTTAACGCCGGGGCCTTGTTGCACATATTTGTGTGGAGCTCAAACACTGGTACTTTTTATAGCGAGGACCGAGAAAAGCACACTGCGATGAGCTACATGGTACAGTGATCTGACAGGGGATGTAAAGTTCGGCTCGACACCAAAGTACATAGCACGGACGCAGAAGAGGTGCCTCGCCCTTGTTGATATCCGTAGATTGCTGCAGGCGTGCCGCATGCGGTTCGCGAGATCCCCGAGTCGTGCCGTCAGCTCAACATATCCTGTGATCGCTTGGAACGGCAGGAACTTGCGAGCGGGCGAAGGACAGGAATCGACGAGACAAGACACGTCGATATCGACAAAAAATCAACCTGGAAGTTGGAAGTTACAGCTAGAGAACGCAGGTTTTCTTACGAAAAGGATACCCGGGATGTGGGGATTCAACATTATGTTGGTGAGATCAAGTTAATAGAGCATAAGGTTGATCATCACTATCTCAAGGGACGTTTGTATATAATGACCCATATATCGATAGGTCATCCGAGCATATAAGGAAATGCTAGGAATCCCGCATTAGTCCAGAATATCAGTCTAAAAGTAAGATTTCTTTTGATTATCTAGCATATCCGTACTATAATTACACTTAATAGGATATAGTAAATAAGTATTTAATATTATTCTATATACTTTAATCTAAGAGCGATTATTCTCCTCTCTTATAATTAGTAATATACTTATATATTAGGCTAAATATAATATCGAGTCCGATACTATAAACTAGAATTCTATAATAATATATTAAATTAGTGGAATAGCTCCAAAACACAAATATAATCGCACGTACGGAGAATCTGTAACAGAAAAGACCTCTATTTCTCTAGCTATAACTAGGTCCGTACGGACCTAGGAGGGAACTAGATATAGGTGGAGAAGGGTGCATCGGCCCTTCTTAGTAAGCAGGCAATTCGTACGAATCACGTTGAAATTATTATTCCAACAAATTATTATTCCAACAGATGCTAGGCTTTCGAGCATTCTCTATAGTACAAAGGAAACTGTTACAGCTATAGCTATATTAACAGCTTAAAAGAAAAAAATAACTACTTAAGCGCATACATGCACTATTGTAATTTATTAATATGTATTAGTTGATTAATAGTCCGTTAGCGATTAGACGAAGCCACATGATAGGGCATACTTTCAAAGGATATAGGAGGGTTAGCCGGCTATACAGCAGCACTTCCCCGAGTATAGGAAATAGCAACTCTCTTCCGTTCACGTCTCGCACTATTAAAAAGATTCCATTGCCGAACCAAAGGCGAATAGGCCGGACTGAGTTTTGCACAGGTGGCTTACAAACCTCGGCAAGACGTAAAATACGTGTATAATTTGGATCTTAACAGCTGCATGTGGCCATCACGGCATCTATCCTGAGGTCTTTGGCATGCAACCCTGACTTGAAAATGCAGATAACACCTGTCATTCATGCTGAGCCGGTGGGTGACGGGTCTACTGGAGTAGTATGGAACCAAGATCAGTGTACAGACAAAAGCGCACAGCTCGCATGTCACACAAACGGATGCGTGATGTACTTGGTGGGCAATCTAGATATATACTCACTGTTTTAAGTGGCTGAATAGTTCCTTTGGAATTTTGCCTATAAGCTCCAGACTGTAGAAAGAACTCGAAGATTGGAAATCGACCATTGAATTTCAAGATAAGCATGGACTGGAGCGGAAGCCCGGATGCCATAACGTCGGCCGAGTACCTAGTAATCATGTGTCAACGATCATCGCAGTGTATGATGGTTATGGATTTGAGGGGTCCTTCCGTCGAGGCATTCTTGATGCTGTAAACTTGTATACCCTTTCCAAACGCTACTCCGTGTTGAGAATCCACTTGCATTTCACCCGCATTTGACAGACCTTCAGTGTCATGTGCATGTACATGCACATGCAACAGCACAGATTAAGTACTCGATCGACCAAACTATTTGGCATCTACATATTTGGTCAATTCCCGGAAGGGCACCCCTCAATCCATCTTCCGGTCATCCCGCTTTCGAAGTCATGCGTACATCAACCAGCCACAGTTTTGCTTTCCCGGACTTCCCAAGGTTCCCTCGATTTTTCCGGAGTTCCCCAGACTTTCCTTAAAATTACCTCCCCAAGTGAATCTGGACTACAAAAAAGCTAGACTTCGGCTTGGCACTACCTAGGTAGGCATCACGCAAGACTGGAATTGGAATGTTTTATTTGCTGCGGAGGTTGATCTCACGGCTCAGTCTGCAGCACTTGCTTAAGTAGCAGCGTAGCGTTCCTGTGGTTGCCCAGAATGATGACTGCCTTTAATCCCTAGATATCCCCAGCAGAATTTGAGCATTAGGACTTTAAGCTCACGAAGATCTCGTACTATTGGCAATGGTCTACTCTGTCCCCGTGTGGCAGCCCTTCGCTTCTCATTTTGTGGTATTTCTAACTAACTAGGAATGGATCGACATATGACAGCAAGTCAACTGAACTCATTCTTTCCTCAGAACCGAGGTAACCGCTTCCAGGTGTCATGTCTGGGACACTCCGCGGACGCCTGGCCATTGAGCGTCCTCATACTGGTGTGGCGATCCCGGAACCTGTTGTTCAGAGAGCTGGGAGTCGTATATAATCTATCAATACGTGGTCCGGGGACCGGGTCGCTAATACCTATCTCCCCTGCGGGGCCATACCATGCGCTGCTTTGTACTACCATCATCAAAATATTGGGTTTGAACGAACTATTTTATTACTCGGCATCTCGCTCCAACTTCTTTCACAATCCGAGAAGCAAATTCCGTCATCACAATGGAGAACACCAGTCACATTTCACGTGGCTCCATGCCAAGCGACAATACGGATTTCAAAAAAAGAAATTCAGGGACCAGCGAGGGAAAGGGATCTGAAGCAGAAGGGCAGTTGGAAAATGGTCAGTCTATGGAGATCACGCTGAGAAAGCGGCAGAGAATCCGCAATCACTGCTCCAGGTTTTGGCTATGGTGGTTGATTGGAGTTGTTGTCTTCCTGGCTATCTTCTTGCCATTGCTGTAAGTGAATTTCTACATGAGCAAATGGATTGCACTCTTGCTCGAGCATTTTCTTCATCAATCCGGTCCAATCAAAGACTACGTATTTACTATGAGGCTACAGATTTGTCAAGATCATCCCGGCTATCGTTCAAGATATCATCAATAAGACCGACCTGCCAATCCTACATGCCGAGATGGGTGCCAAATCGGAGACCGAACTATCATTCGCTTTCAATACCGTACTCCAGATCCCCGGGAGCATGAGTGCTCGTATGGATCCTATGAACCTCTCTTTTTACAACACTTTCACGCCAGGCTTCTACGCGTACACGTACATCACACTTCCTGGGAAGTATCTGAAGGGGTCGCCCACCATATCGATCAACGAGTCCACCCCGGTACTTAATGACACAGAGATTTCTAAGTGGCTTAACAAGACATTGTGAGTGCTCGCTAAGCGTAGAAGTAAGCTTTTAATCACTAATTGGCGGATGGGCAGCTACGACGTCACTACAGACATCAGCTTCCGCGGCGAAACCACGCTCCACTTGGGAGCTTTAAGAGCCCCGATCAAGTTCGACAAAACCGTGACCGTCGCCGGCCTGAACCAGCTTCAAAGCTTTTCCCTCGACTCTCTTCAAATCCTCTCCACACCAGAGCCAGACGGGACTAATCTGGTAGGGAATCTGACTCTCCCCAACCCGTCCACGATCACTATCAACTTCGGCGACCTGATCTTCAACACCAGCATTGCGGACATACTCATTGGCAACGTGACCGTTTCGGATGCTGTACTTGTACAGGGCAACAATACGATTCCTTTCACCGGCCAGATTGACCTCAACACCGTGGTCGACAACCTGAGCACGATATCCAGCAGTGCAAGCAGCGATGGAGATGTTCAGATGGTCATCAGCGGAGGCCAGTGTCTGGTTGATGGACAGCATATTACATATGTCGAGAGTGCGCTGGACGGTATTACGCTGTCTACTCCCTTCAACCTATCGCAAACAATTTCCTCACTACTAGGAAGTACATAAGAAATATACAAGTATCTAAGATTCGATGTGCGGCTTTTTGTTGGCTTAGCATCTGCAACGGGGAAACTCTTATTGCCAGTGAATTTTGAGTGGAAGGGGGCACTCAAGATCACTGGGGCAGCGAGGCTGCTTCGATCTCTTGACAAATTTCACTCGAAGTCGAAACTTAAAGTAATCCATTTCATTGAAGGTTGCTATTTCACCGCCAAAGGCTCTTAAGTCCGTATAGCATGCCATTTCAATATAAATAGGCTCACGCTAGCAAGAACAGAGCTAACAAATCAATGGCTTGCCCAATGCCCTGAGCAGGCATCTCCAGGTCTTGACGACACCATGACGACTATTTGATGGAGAAAGAAACTTCGAAAAATTCACACGATAGAACATAAGATTCGAAAATCCATGGATTGTAATCGGGCCCAGGCTACATGTCCGGGCTACCAAGATAGGGTGTTCAAAAATGTCGTCCGGGACTCTTCCCGGACCAAGTTGGCCGCGAAAGGATACATGGTCCGAGCTTCTCATATGACACCCGTAATGGAATTGTTAGATAGGTAAGACGAGATTTGATGCTATTCTGACCTGCCGAAAAGAAAACAAAGGTACGTTTATCCAAAGCCTCGCGGCCCATATACTCAGAGATATCAGTCCTTTGGAAAAGAAATCGCCATCACCACCACTCACCACGGCTTGCATGTACCGTAACCCCAGTGGTTTCCACAGTTGCAAATAATGTGATTACTAGAGGTAGATTATTAGTTGTAATTCAGAAGAAAAGAGAGAAAAAAAACCCGGCCAAATAAGGGAGATTCTGGTAGGTACAATGCATGAAGCTTCTTACCATCCGGAAATTTTCTCGACCGCTTCGTTACAAAATGGACATAGAGCAAAAGTCCGTAGCACCATCGTTTCACCGGCCTGGGCCTCGGCGCTTGTGCAGCCTTCCGTTATGCCTCCTCTTTCTCCTTGGCTATACGGTCCCTATCTTGCTTGTCATGGCGTTCCCTTTCGAATCTGGCATTTTCGATCTTTCGCAGCTTCGCCTCGTCATCTTTTTTTTTTGTCAGACTAAGCTCCCAATTTTCCGCCGAAATTTCGATCTGTCGGCAGAGCTCTTGTGATTCATTGTCCATTTCCTCCTGTTTAGCTTGCTTGATCTGGACTTGACCGCGAAATTTGGGATCCCGTTGGGATTTGTCGAACTCCTCGCAGGTGTGCTCGGGGTGCCAAGGGGCAGAGTTGGTCCGTCCACCATGGGCATGGCGGCAGCAGAACAGACCTTTCCAAGAATGGCACATCAAAACCGTCTGCTTCGGGCCATACGTCTGGCCCTGGTCCAGGCAAGATGGACACCAGGCGAACTGGGCGGCATTTGTCTCTGAGGCAAGGGCTAAAACCCTTCGGATTGTTGCCTCCTCAAATCTAGTTAGATTATTTTGTTAGTTTCTGTTCACTAATACCTTAGAATTAGTATGTAATACTAAACCTCCTACTTTCGAAATGTTTTCTTGTCTATGTACAGATGAGCAACATCGAGACTGAAGATCTGTAGACATTCGGGGCATGAAACACCGTACTGGTTCAGGTTCTAGCCCTTCTAGCCCTCTTAGTCCTCAATCTGGACTGAGTACATGATACCGTTTTTGTACATTGGATACATGTATTGATCGAATGGGAGCAGAAAGGTGAAGGAAGTTAGTCGGGAAACTCAGCGGCAGCCTTTTCCTCATCACAAACCATACATGTTCAAGGTCCCTCTGTCTGCCTCTGAAATTATGGTATCAGTACTTTTCTCTATGGCAATGTTTCAAGGACTCTTGCATTCAGTTCTGAGATGTGTAATGGGTGAAGGGCATAAAGATGCCTGTGGGTATGTCTGTCCAAATGGGATGCCAAAAGTCGTTCTTGGACCTGGAGAACTTACAACCTCTAAAAATCTGGGGATTGGGCTGTAGAAGTTTGTTGAGCCTATATCTGATAGGCTTTAATAAACCTTAGCCATTAAATAGGTTCTCTCATTCCCTGGAAGTACTTGATATCTTTTTGGGGGGTTTTGGTGCAAGTCGGAAAGTACCAGAATCCCAGGCAACGAAGATTCGTAGCCAGATACCACTCGCATTTGATGGATCCAGCCGGAAGTAGGCATTAATAACTATCAATAAAAACAAATGATATCTGGCTTGTTGCTGGATACCTCTCTTTCGTAGTGTCTTTCTTTGTATTGTCTTTGTCTCGACACAATCACAATAGCTTTCTAGATCTTATGTCCTCTGACGTATCATTTCTCCCAGCTGAAGGAAGTGTGGGAATTTCTATATGAAACCAACCCTGACCCCTAATCTTCATCCCTAAAAGACATGAAAGAACAAAATAGAAGAACATCAAACTTGTCGAAATCCCCAAATTCGTGATTTCTTCTTC
>MUZK01003958.1:0-19825 GCA_003013055.1 Juglanconis sp. DMW523
GGTTGACGGCGTCCAAGAATATCTGATGAAGTAATTGGTCGCTGGCCTGACAAGCTCTACTACTCGGGACGGATCTAGTCAAGCCCCAGTAGGAAGGAATGTGAAGTGAATGCAGTCTGCAGGAGCTGCCAACATAAATCCAGTCTTGCAGTATAAGTACACACTACGTGCAGGATCGGTACCACAACGACCGATACCCTCCAAAAATAGCCCCTCAACGTCGACTCCCACCTTCACCCAGAAGCAAGAAGCAAGAAGCATATGTAGGGTCACATGATCCATCGCTCCTTCTCCCCTCCGGCCACAGAGCTGGGCCCAATCAAAATCCGGATGGCGCTGTACAGTGCGTGTCACGGTGCTGCCACGAGACCCCGAACACATGGCTTTGACCAGGTTTTCCCGTCATCTCATCTGCATCCATGATCGTACTAGCTGACCATCAAGACCTTCCTCGACCTCCCATCAGCTAGTCCTTCAATCAGAACCAAGAGATCTCGGGATGTTTGGCTTTCACGCACGACATTGGCCGTTGGCGAGTGCATTTATGCATAGTACTTGAGCAGTTATGGCCGCATGACCTCACAATTATTGTATCGCCATGGTCAACATCATGTCACGAACTTGACAGACTGCCTGCCTGCGTCTAATGTTCCGCCTTTGGGAGACGTCAGGTTGTGTTCTCTCCTCGCTCCCACTCTGTCGGGTCCCTGGGGCCTAGGACGGACGTTACATTGAGAGCTTGTCCGAGTCGGCCGGTCTGGCAGTCTCGAATCTCGATAAACCAACCCCGGCCTGGTCGCCGCAGTACCCACTCTCAACCATCTCGTCCAATCTCACAGACACCCTGCCAGACCCGCCGACATTGAAACCTTGCAGACCAGCAACAAGACTCTTAGACCACAACCGCCCCCAGGCTCTCAATTCGCTCCTCAGAAGTGAAGACCGGGGACTTAACTTCTTCGAACGACCGACCATCTCCAGCAGTGGCAGCCAGCCAGGCAGCTAGAAAGAAAAAAAAGAGAAAAAAAGGACGACGACCCTTCCCTGCAGTTGTGGGGTAACGAAAAACGACCCTGGGGTCCCGAGCCGACGGATCCAATCTACTGAACCATACCTACCGAGGCTGCTAGGTACGCAGATGGCAGGTTCGTCACCCACCAGCTGCAGCCTTCTCGAACCATTCCGCTTGTCCGCCAGTCCGCCAGCGCGCCAGCGCGGGCCCCATTTCAATTCCCGCAAAACAATGCAAATCCTTCTCGAAGATCGACCTCTACACATCCACACACCCTCTAGCGGCAGGTGATCAGCTCTGTCTCCTGCACAGTGGTACGCGCATTGCAACAGATCCATCCGGTCCAGAGGTTGTCCCGTCCCATCCAGCCCCGCAAAGAACCGATCTGACCCGCGGGGTTTCATTGCCACAGTCCGTCGCGGCACAGTGCAGCACCACCCACCACCCTTCTCGGAGCTTGAGGATGCGGGCCGCTAGCGAGGGAAACCGCTCACAACGAGCCGTGCCAACCCCCCCATCTGAGGAGGCGACCGAAGAAGCACCGGCGGGATGATGCTTGGCAAGTGCTAGTTACTTACCTGCTTTGTCGCTGCCGGAGCGTACCGTAGGGCTGTGCCGACATGTTTTGGTCTTGTATTGGAGGTCCGCTGTGCTTCCCTTGTACCACGAGACGGGACGCGCGCGCTACCGTAGGACGTTGAGTACCTAGGTTAGGTAGGTAAGGCTTCACAAGACCACATGTCTGTTACCTGTCGTACGCCTAGGATGGTGCTTCATGGCTAGATTCGGTTGTATCCTATGCACGACTTTGGATCTGTAGGCCACGAGTCGTTATGGCTGGCTGTCTTGGCCATGGGCTAGTAACGGGCGGCCCTCTCTCTGACGAGTCTTCCTGGTTGGACCTCACCTTGCCTGGACGCAAATCCATGACCACTGCAGCCACTCCTGTGTCACAAAAGTTGCATTCTAGGTAAAGTGAAGAAAACTATGACTCGAGGAGGGAGGAGAGTGCCTTTCCGGATCCCATGAACATTCAGAGAAAGAACACTGAAATGCACTAGACCTGCTCACTCCCAACATCATACAAAATAAGAAACAAGCAAGATGGCCCCGAACAGATGCCAAGAAACAACGGCTCAGAACATTTCACAGTAGCACATACTCAAGCGGACGAGACATGTGCACAGCGGGATACCGCGCCCTCTGCAACAATCCTTCTCCTTGCCAGACTACGATTCCCCTTGCCTGTATCCTCGACGGCTTTACAAACTAGGCGAGCACCAGTTTTCGAACCATCCCACGGATAATGCCCCTTTTTCAGAGGAAGAAAAAGAAAAAAAGAAACAACAAGGGTCACATTGGTGGGACAGGGAGAGGACCATTTGATATACACATCTCCGCGCGACAGTCAGATCTATTCGTAAATGAAGGGACATTCCGTATGGTCCGAGACAAGGCCTCCTCCACCTTGGACCAAGTGCACCCTTTCTGTTTTCTGGGTTTTTCTTCTTCTGTTCTGCTTGTGCACTCGGGGCTCACCGGCAAGAAGCCTCCTATCCGCTGTCTCGCGCTTCAATGATGTCTTCGGATCGTGCCTGTCCACCGCTACAAATCCAGCCACCCTATACGGTGTGAGCTTGGTGGGCTTCTTGCTGCCGTCTGCTGCATAAGTGAAATGTTCATTATAGGGCAGGGGTATCCCACCAGTTGGGTCCGAATTGCGCTGACATAGAGTCAGAGTATCAAACGCATCATGGTATTCCGCATCTCTATCATCCCAAAGCAGGCAGGAGTACTCTCTATGTGCAAGTCAAGCCAAGGCACAGTCACACCTCCTACTGCTTCTCCTGCACACTCTTCTTCACCCCCTCCACAAAAGCCTCCACGGCGTCGCCCCCTCCCAACGGGACACTGCCACCCCTGACCCACCCGCCATTCTCGACCTTAACCCCCAGCGCCTCAGAGATGCTGGGCAGCCCCCCATCGCGAATCGCCATCGTCAGGCTCGCCAAGCTCTGGTGGAATTGCGGGCTACGCAGGACCTTCTCCAGCAGGCTCTTCTTCTGCGACAGACTCATAGTGGCGATGGCCGCGGCCGCGGACTCGGACGAGGGCTCGTTCTCGATGTCGCCACCGGACGACGCACCTTGCTGTGCGATCACCAGAACCACGGGAGGTAGCAAGGAGAGCAGGTTGTCGATGTAGGCCTCCTCGGCTTCGGCGATCATGGGGATGGTGACGGAGGTCTCGAGAAGGTCGCTGAGGCGCGGGTAGAGTTTGCCTTCGGTGGATTGTTGAGTTGCAGCGCTGGGCATTCCGCCTTTGCCACCTTGCAGGGATGCGAGGAAGTTGCGTACTGCTGCTTGGGCATCGGCGGGCATATTGCTTGCTCTGTGCGCTTTGTTAGCAAATGATCACCATGAGAGACGTTGTGGTGATGGGTGGGGGGTTATGTGAGGTGTATCTGGGACTGCGAAGTCCATTATTTCCTCATAAATCATGTCTAATCATACACATCAATAATACGCCAACCCATGCCCCCACGGCTTTAGTTCTTGGTTTTATTGGCCTTGCGGCTCTTGCCTGAGATCCCCCTGCCAGATGAATTTTTGTCTTCTATAAAAGAACCATGCATAGTGTACTTCCATCTTCAAGAGCAGTTGTGTATATGCGACTGTGATGTGTAGGCACTCATGGAAGGGAGATAGGACCTACGCTCTTGCGCCATCGGCACCGCCCTCCCTAGACTCTTCACCCTCTTCCCGCACATCACCACCCGTCGCGTCCGCGCCGGCACCGCCACTACCGGGCTCATGGCTCTCACCACCACGGCCCTCGGCATCCTCCATAGTCTCGTCTCCGTCGCCATCCCTGCGGCCGGAGCCGCCACCACCCCGCACCGCCGCCAGCTCCGCGTCGACATCGACATCCTCGCCCTGCAGCAGCGTGTTGACGACCTCACCGATCTTGCGGTCGCGGGGGCTCAGCCAGGTGGGGTCCCCGGAGGAGCTCTGAGGGTGGCTCTGAAGCCAGAAGAGGTGGCGCGTCGACGAGGACTCGAACTTGAGGGCGAAGATGCGGCCCTGGGTCTTGGCGGTCGCGGGGGTGGAGGATGACGACTCCACGGGCACGAAGGTACCGTCGCCGGGAATCATGGTCAGGTCGAGCTCGGGCTGATCGGCGGGGACGCTGCGCTCGCGCCAGCAGAAGTGGAGGAGGTCTGCAAACGGGGGAGTTAGCCGTTGGGATTCACGGGGGCAGGCTGTAATCGTGGTTGGGAGGTAGTTTCGTACCATCATCGGAGGCTTGGTAGAGATAGATATAGCCTGGTCGTGGTGAAGGCTTGATCTTGTAGGGTTTGGATGATTGCTGACCCGGTTGTTAGCATATGAAGATGGATGGACGTGTATCGCGGGATTCGGGACCGGGCACTCACATCAACCTCGCAGATGCCGGCCTTGAAGGTGATTATTGGCCGGATCGACATCTTGAAGGGTGTGTGGGGAAAAGAATCGCAGTATGGCTATGAGATAGTATGAGGAAGATGTGTTAGGGAAGGTTGAGGGAGGTGGGAGCTGCGTTGGAAGGTATGAAGTTCGTTCGGACGTTGTTCTTGATAGAAGCTCCGAGAATGCAGCTCCGTTCGTTGCAGGAAGGCTGCTGTCCCTGACGTGTTGCCGACAGGGATCTACCTGCTTACCGGAGCAGCTGGCGCCGGTCCGTCGAGCTGTTAGAGCGTCTTCTTCGGCTTCCAATCTGACTCCCTCAGTCTCCGTTCTCCGTCCCGCTAATCTAGCGATATCACGTGGTCCTCCCAGCCCAACACACACCGGGCTATCAATTTTCTCTTGCGAAAGAGACTCCATTTTCTTCGAGCGGTATCGCCCCCGGTTCCCATCAACGACAACAACCACTCCAAACGACATCCTACCTGTTCGTCCTTCTCTTTTTTCCTTTTTTTACCGTCTCACCAAACTAACCCTCCTTTTCGTCACCAGCAACCACAAAAATGTCGGCCAAGGTTGAGACCAAGAAGTTCGGCAAGGGCGAGCGGTCGGTCCCTCACCACTCAGAGAAGGCCCAGAAGTGGTACGCTGCTGAGGATGAGGCCAAGGCTCGCAAGGTACGTGTGACGATCTTTACGGAATTCTGAAGCTTGGTCGTTGGTGGGCACACGAGAAGCCGACAGCATCGTGGGAGTTAAAATTGGTGGAGACGGGCCACATCAAGGCGAACAACGTGATGGTCAAGTGGCTCATCCATGACAATGCGATCAAAAGTTGTACGAAGCTCGATAGGACACATGCGACCAGCGACAGACACGACACACGATGCACGATGCACGACAGTGATCGAAACGCGACACGTGGGTCCGTACAGACGGGGACTCAGATGTGGAATTGGATATGGACTTGAATGCAGCTATCACCAACCCACCATACAAGCAACTGACAATCCCATCACGAACAGGTCCGCAAGTCCATCCGCGCTTGGCAGCCCCGCCCGACCCTGCAGCCCGGCACGATCCTGATCCTGCTGGCTGGCCGCTTCCGCGGCAAGCGCGTCGTCCTCCTCAAGACCCTCGACCAGGGCGTCCTGCTCGTCACCGGCCCCTTCAAGATCAACGGCGTGCCCCTGCGAAGAGTCAACTCGCGATACGTCATCGCCACCTCCAAGAAGGTCGACCTGGCCGGCGTCGACACCAAGAAGATTGACGAGGTCGCCCAGCCCAAGTACTTCATCGGTGAGAAGGTCAAGGAGAAGAAGGCCGGCGAGGAGGCTTTCTTTAAGCAGGGAGAGAAGCCAGAGGTACGAGACGATCCCCGAACATCCTCAAGACTCACGAGCACGAGAATGAACCCATGGAGGGAATTGGATATGGGTTCTGGGTGACCATGGATTGGGACATTCATTCAAGAGATAGGAACTGACAAATTTTCGCACACAGAAGCGCGCGGTCTCCTCTAGCCGTGCAGCAGACCAGAAGGCGATCGACAAGTCCCTGCTGGCCAACATCAAGAAGGAGGAGCACCTTGCCAGCTACCTGGCCTCTTCTTTCAGCCTGCGCAAGGGCGACAAGCCCCACGAGATGGTGTGGTAAATGTACCGCTACCTCTGCGGTGGTGGTTGTTTGATCCACGGGGATGAAGGCACCAGGCGTTGGTCGAACGAGACGAACGAACAAAACGGGATATCTCTCTACGGGCAGACAAAAAAGATGAAACTTTTGCTTTTGGGAGGGGTTTACAGGAGCGCCGCTCGAAAATAGGGTCTCGACGGCTTGGCCAATTGCATCTTCCACGTTTGCGGCGTCTGTAATGAGGGAATTCTTCACCAGTGATCATGAAAAAACACAAGAAACCAAAGACGATCAACCGATCTTTTCCAACACAAAAAGGTCCAGGTGTCAAGATTTGCGATCAGAAGGAAGCAGGACGTGAAGAAGCAAGATGACGGACATGCTCGGGGGAATGTGGTTGCATGTGACGTTGCTAAGACACCACTCCGGAATACGATTCCACACATGTCCCAGCTGCTATCATGCTGGGCATTGTAAGATCCAAATCGTTGCATGTACCAGAGATGATCATCCATGTGACGCCAAGTTTCCAGAATTGGTGGTTAGAATTCGCATCGCACAGATGCGTGACTGGATCTAAGTGTCTTTGATGCTCCTCACCATCACATTGACGCGTAAAGATCAACCGGGAACCATGAGAGGCTCGCTCTTTCCCAGGCAAACATGCCCTCCCTGCCTATCCATTGGCGATGATCGTGTTCGAGCATATGCATATTCACTTTCCCGTCTCGATCAATCCTCCTCGCTGCCAGCCTCGTTGCCGTTGTCTTTCGACTTCTGAAACTTCACCCTGCCGCTGGGTATGTACGCCTCAACCTTCTGGCCAGCGAAGCTCCGCCCATTCATCATCTGCACGCACGCCTCCGCCGACTCGGGCCGCTTGTACTTGATGCTGACGACACCCTCGGTCTCGAGGTCGTACAGTACCACATTGGTGACCTCACCCAGCTTCTCGCACTCCTCACGTATGTCCTCCTTGATCTCCAGCAGCGCAGCAGGGTCCTCATCCAGCTCTTGCAGGGTGAACATGTGCTTGAGAATGACCATCTTGTCGCGCTTGCCGGTGCGCTGCTCGGGAGGGACGTAGACATCCTCGTCGTCCGACCAGTCGGCGAGCTTGGCGGAGAGCTTCTGTGTCTTTTTGATGATCTTATCGCGGTCCTTGCTGTTGTTTCCAGCGCCACCCCTTCCATTGCTTGACTGTTGTGCTTGTTGTTTACCCTCGTTCTCACCCTCGCCTGGCTGCTGCTGCTGCTGCATCTTCTTGTAGCTTGACTCGGCAGCCTGCACGCGCATCTTGCCCGAGCCGAGACCGGACTCGCTGTAGCGAAAGTGCGTGTCGTCTAGCAGCATGATGGCCATGTCGACGCTCTGGGGCTTAAAGAAGACGACGAGCGCGTCGCCCTTGAAGTTTCCCTCGGCGTCGGTGTATAGCTTGATGCGCGGCCGTCCGCTGTCGATCTCCTCGGCAATGACGCCGCACTTGCGGCTGAAGACCTCAGCGACCTCGTCGACGGTCACGTCAAGTGGGAGGCCAGTCACATAGATGGCTCTGTTCTGGGGTGGTTGCTTGGGTTGGTTGGCCTGCTTCTTGTTCTTGCGCTTGTTGGAAGAAGAGACGGGGTTGTCCTGGTCCTGGAGCAGCACGGGGCGTGTGTCAGTGTGTCACCAGACCCTTTCTTCCCTTGAGCAATTGGTCTTGCGACTGCTGCTTTGGATTCTTTCGTGGGCTTCCTTTGCCCCGTCTATCGTGCATCGTGGAAGAGGAAGCCCACAGGACTCGTGCTGAGGGACCGTGCGACAGCCTCAAGTGGACTGGACCAGCATGCAACGCTTACCTCCAGATCATCTTGTTTTCTCTTCTTGCCATTGCCAGACTGGACATCCATGGATGAGGCAGCACCATAGGCGCTTTGTTGCTGTTGTATGAGGGCTTCCTCATCCTCATCTGCCAGAGGGATCCATCGTCTCAGCTGCGCGTCGAACTCGAATTCGGTGCCATCAGACTCTTGCACGGCGATGTACTTGTTGTCCAGCTTAGAGAAAGAGATGCGATCATCATTCTCGAACTGTGCTGGGTCCGTCGGGAAGGTGAAGACCTCCGCAACTGGTTGCTCCGCCATCTTGGCTGATCTTGTCGAGTGAGAGGTATGGTGAGCAGAGTGCGATTACCTTCTTGTTTTTTGTTGCATTTGGAGAAGAAGCCTCCCTGTCTGCCAAATGCGATTAGATACAGCAGCAGATGGCCCATGCGCAAGTCAGGGCGGGGCCCCCACCCTAAACACCACCTTAGCTGTCCCCGGGGTGGGGCGGTAGCTGGTAAATTCCAAACAAAATCCAGATATAACAACTTCTTACTACGTATTGAGACCATGATCGATTCAAAAGCCCCTTGGATAATTACCCATGTATTGCAGGTTACTGAAAGCTTGGAAATGCAGCCATTTGTTATATTCTTTGGACTGTAGGAACACCACGACGTCCTCCATCTACTCATCCTCTCTGGGATAACAGGCACAACTCCCTTGGCCATGAAACAGTACAAACTAAACTCTTCACTCCTTCTTCTGCTCAGCAGGCGGAGCAGCACCACCCGTGGTAGGGAAGCCCATGAAGATCTTGAAGTAGTCCTGTGAACATTGTCAGTAAGCTGTTCTGCTACTGCTGTCTTCCGGCATGGCAGCAAACAAGCTACCAAGTGACAGAGAGAACTCACATAGATCATCCATTGCAGGCCAGTCAAAGTTCCGATCATAACGATCCGCATGGGCAAACCGTTCCACAGTCCTCGGAATCCGATGTCCTTGTAGATTCTCGAGACCACCGTTCCGAACCCTTCGCCCGGCTCGCGATAAGCATTCAGCTTGGAAACCATGACATCCGCTGGATGAGAAACGATGGCACACAGGATACCCGCTAGGTAACCACCCACAAACGACACACCCGTCTGTTGAGCCTTTGAGTAGTCGTTCTTGGTGCCAGGCAGGCGGTCATAGATCATCTCCACGATAGTCTCGAAAGAGGCGAACTTCATCATGGTGTACGGAATCTGTCGTCCCCAGAGCGGGTAAAGCCCCTTGTACAGGCCGCCGAAACCCTCCGCAGACACGATCTTGCTAATGCCGTCGAATGTTCCAGCATAAGGACTCGGGATCTTTGCCTGCATCCGGACCTTGACGGCTTCGAACGGGCAGAGGGCAATATCGGCGAGGAATTCGGCGGACGCAGACGCGGCGAGGTAGAGGCTGGTTTTGTACTTGTATGCGTTCTCGGGACCAGCAAGGTCCGCATACGTCTTCTTGAAGTACTCATACCACCCATATTTGAATGCACCCTGGGCAGAGTAGCCGAAGAAGGTGGGACTCCATCCAGTGAGTATGCCGCGGAAACCTTCAGTCCGGTAGATCTTGCCCCACGCCTGGAAGTTGCCAGTGTACAACTTGGAGTCGACCTGTCGCCGAGTCTTGACAACGTCAAGCGGTGTAACAGCCGTGTGTGTCAGGCCCTTGGAATCAGGTCAGCATCTTCATCCTAGGGAGACGTCCCGGTCTTTTAACATACACAGGCCAGCAGCCCACCAAATGTACAAGCCGCGTAGTATTGTCCAGAATACAACTCGATCGTGCCAGTCTTGGCCTTAGCCGCGGCAGAAGCCTTGTTGAACTCAGCACTAGCTTCGGCGGACAGCTTCTTTGCCTTATCCTCGACAGACGAATAGGCAGAGTAGAGGTCCATGCGAGCTTGGTACGGAGTGGCCCTGGTGACCCGCGGCTTCACCCCATCATGAGGCGGGTTAGAGAAGGTCTTTTGAAGGACCTCATAGCGAGGGTAGAGGTGCGACATGATGTCAAGCCCAACTGTTGACTCTCACATAGATGCCTGAAATACCGTTAGCAATCCGAGCCTCTCGGGCAGGGCTGATATCGTGCAGTCCGACTGCTCGAGACGGACTTCGCTGAGCGACAATGAAGAGAGCAGTCTTTTTGAGAATTGCTCCGTGGAAGAAAGGTAGTTGAAATGCGGTATAAATAGACCCGGGTTGAGGTTGACACCTAGGCTTATATCCGGGGTCGGGAGTTAACGGGAACAGGCCGCGCCGAAGGATCTCGCACCGGGGTATTGACAATGCACGGGTCTCACTTGTCTTGAAGGATTCAAGAACGGGGCGAAAACTCACCGTAGGAAGACGTATTAGGAGGACACCGCAGAGGAGGCAGAGTATCAATGAGAAGATGAAGTCTAGAAGGTTCTCTATCTGGGGAGATGGAGATAGGACGTGTGACAAGGAGACGAGAGGGACAAGGTCTGGAGGGTCACCGCTCTCCAACCCGACCTCCCATCACGTCAGCTGCATGTGGGCGGTCGACGCTGGCCATTTGATTCCTCTGTGACAAGTGTGTGACCACCAATCCCCAATGACGTCGGCGGGGTTCGCTCGCATCGACATCAAGATGATCGGTGGTGTTGAAGGTTTTGGGTTTATTTCCCTCGCCTCCTTGCCATAGCTGCCACGTGAATACATATACGATTCCGTGGCCAATAGAACTTCAATTGACGACGGGTGCTTTCCCAAACCTCACTGCACTTGTCGCCTGCCAACGGGGTTGAGAGAAGAGATGTCTCGGCCGAGCGTGTCTGGAGATCGACGCCCCATCCGCTATCGGCAGCCCCACAGTTCCCGCTAATCGATTCTAATCGTCTCCATTGTTTCGCTGGGATTCTGCCAGTGAGTGCATCACCTGTCAAGAACATCATCAACCCAGATCTCGACCAAAGTCCCTAGCTTCACAAATCGCACTTTACCCAACACATTTCTATCGAGTCGACTCGTGGTACATCATGGCAACGGGCGTAGTGGCACAAGCTCCAGCGAACACAGCTGAGCCCTCCAGCTCAGCACCGTTCGTGTCTAAGTGGGCATCTCGATACCGCGGGGTACGTTGGTTACCGAGACGAGAATATGCTTCTTACCTCAACAAAACTGATAACATCACTGACACAATTCACCCATAGGCCGCAGTAGAAGACCTCCAACCCCCAGCCGCCCTCTCCCTCACGCCCTCCGACCCGATCTCCCTCGCACTCAACCTCGCCTTCGAGCGCGACTACACGCACCTGACCATCGTCGACAGCGAGACCCGCTCCCTGCTCGGCTACATCAGCATTCCAAATCTGCAGTCGGTCCTCGACAGCGGGAAGGCAAAACCCGAGGACCCCATCTCCAGCGCCATGACCCGGTTCCAACGCAAGGGCAAGAAATACAAAGTCATCACGATGGACACGCCGCTGGAGGAGCTGGAGGCCTTCTTCGAGGGCGCCGCGACGGGCGGCCAGAAGCAGGACTTTGCGGTGGTCACGGATGACAATCGGCGATTCGTGCTTGGTGTGGCGACAAGGGCGGACTTGGAAGACTTCGTGAAGAGGAGGCCGGCTTAGGGGCTGACGGGAACTGAGCGCACTTGTCCTTCCAGGGGTCGTAACGGAGGTCGAGTCGAGGCGGTGTTTTGTAAGTCGTTTGGCAAACTTGGTGGGGATGGTTAGGCGCCATGGAGCCGAAAGGGTAGATCGCCTAGGCCGAGAGATGGCCGCTGAAAAGAACGTCAAAGAAAGATACCCTGATAGAGCAAGGGAGGCGCCCATGGCATGTCGAATGCATATTCATCTACGGGCGTTCGTCGGGATGTGATCAAATTTCGGGCTGGGGCGATTCGTCCATTCAACAGGACACGGTTGGGAAACTTGGGAGACAACTCATTCCTCAGCATAAGCGCAAGATCAATGAAGAAAGCTATCTTCTCGAATCCCAACGTCAACACTGAAGTGGACTCCGCCGGGTGTGGAATGTCGAGCCACAGAATACTTGCCAGTGTAGTATCATTATCAAAAGAAGCATGAAAACACTCCGAAAGTGTACCTAGGTTTCTGACGAGCCCGTCCGTTCATCCTTTCCCTTTCAGCCTCCCGCAGTAACACATCAACCAGCCAAAAAAGGAAATGAATGTCAGCCAATTAATACAGGCACACAAGCCATGGCCCCGACCTCCCAAAGCGGAGCCTATACCTACTCCGACACGAAGTCATAGATCATCCTAAACTCAACCCTCTCCCCCTTCTTCTCAACTATCACATTGCGCGCATACCTCCGCTCCCCATTGACGAGCTGGAAGCCCCACGTCTGCGTCGCCGTCCAGCCATTGTCCAGACTCTCGACGTACGCATATACCCACTCCTTGGTGCCGTCCACCCAGTTGCTCTTCAGGAAAGCGTCGTCGCCCATCTCGGCGGGGGACGAGATCCACTGGGTGCGGCCCTTGACCTTGCCGAACAGCCAGTCGCTGTGCTCGCGGTACGCATTGTCGAAGGTGCGGTTCTCGGTGGTGCCTTTCATCCCGCCCGTCGCGGTCTGCTGGATGTCGCAGTGCGTGATCTTGGCATCGTCTTCGAACTCCTTGATGTGCAGGGTCACCGTCGCAAGTCCGATCGCTTTGCGCGTGAGCCAACCGATGCCTTGCAGCGCGAGGCCGGCGTCGGGGCTGTCGGAGAGGGTTTTGTTCTGGGGGTGGTCAGCTCTTTTGCGGGAGCGGAGGCTTGCAGAGCAGCGGCAGTTATCAGGCCAGTATAGTTTGGTTGGGCGTGGCTGTTGGGGCTGGTTGAGATGAGGCACTTACCAGAACCCAGCTGCCGTTCAGGTCACGGAGGGTCTTGGATGGTGGAGCGGCCATGATCATAGATCTGAGGCAAAGCTTCTTGTATTGAGAGTAAAAAGTTGTTGATCCTGAGCAATTCGTCTGTGTGAGAAGTTGTATGTCTTCTTCCTGGATATAGGTCCGGGTCAAAGCGTGAGAGGAAGGCAGGTGAGGTGGAGCTCTGCCAGAAAGCTTACCTCAAGCTATAGAGCGCTATGACGTCCACCGCAGAGTGCGAATCGGGACTATGTCTATTCAGGACGGTGTAAAGCTCAAAATCCAATTTGAATTGTTAAAAGTATAGGGGATGAGTGCAAGCAGATAGTATTTCACAGGACTCCGTCATGAGGCGCCGAGTGGGGCTGTTTACAGCAGATGGTGAGCAGATACAAAGGGTCGATTCCTGGGGCGGGAGCAATGGAGATCATACGTTTGCTAGTCGAGGGGTATCGGATTCTGCAGCGGCACGTACGGTCAATGCCCTGGGCGAAAGAATACGATTTTTGATGCCTCGGGATGTCGCAATGCATTTGTTGATGGGTTTGATGAACCAAAAACCAATCTTATAAGTTATAACGATTCCACCAGCACGACGCCGGAAAAGTCTCTTTGAATTTGGGCCTCCTCTATGCGAAGTCTGACTATTCAAATGCCAGTCAGCAACATTCGATTATTCGAAAATGTCTGGTCCAGACTGCCCATCTCACCGATGAATATGTCGGCTTCCAGGATTCTGACGTTCGCTCGGCATGTGATCTGGGGCGGAAAACACCACCCCCCCCCCAAAACCTTAACCATACTGCATCAACATTTTTAATCGCCCACGCTAACACCAAAGATGCACTTTTGTTGAAATGTATATGTTCAGATCATTGGCGCAGTTTCCAATTCCTTTGAAACATTTCCGACAAATGGCCGCATAGTCTCGCAACCGTTCTCATGTCCGCAGTGCATCAAGGACGGCGAAGATGTGATGATCCAGGACACTAAGGACTGACAGATTCAGCCGTTGTCAAACATATTAGGTGGCTGTTGTTCTTTAAGCTGTTAATATAGTTACAAAAGCTGTAACAGTTTCCTTCATACAATGGAGAATGCTCGAAAGCCTAGCACCCAAGATCACAGTAAGAGAGCGAAAAAACATGTCAAACATATTAATAACCAGATCGGGCTCATAGCATGTGCAGGCAGTGCGTGTGGGTAGGTGGTGGCTGGCGTGGGTAGTGGCACGGCCACTGGCCGCTGCACTAGAAAAAATCGAGTTTTCGCATTTGATAGATTTTCAAAAGGAAGTCCTTGAAAAAAACAGTCAATTCAGAGACTTGAGATACGTCCCCTAAGAACGACTACTTGCACATATGGCCACACCTGGGCAAACTGAGTTTGCCTAGGTGGCCGGCGCACGCCAACCGAAAGTTTTAAAAGCACCATGAGAGGCCATAAAATAACCATCCCAAGCGGCCCGGCGCCGGCCGCCCTCCGGAAGCTATACGGGCGTATCTACTATGGTATGAGGCCGATTTATTGGACCCCCTGTCAGGTACTATGGTCAATGCGTCCCCCCACCTAAATTTGCCGCAGCCCTACAGGTACTTACTATAGTATCTTGGGTATTTATTAGTCCCATGTTATGTCACCGCGTAAAGTGGACTATGAACGCTAGCCGAATCTAGTACTGATTTTCATGCTTTTTCCAGCCATATACATTTTCTACCACCTTGTTGGACTGCTATCTGCATCTAATACATCTTGACAGCGTTGCTTCATAGGCCACCTTAATAGAAAAGGAGCTTAATATCGCGACGTTATTGTTTAGTCAGCTAGGAGGTATAAATGCCCCTAGGGCGTTGTTATAGTAGTATTTTAGCTAGCTAGCTAGCTAGCTAGCTAGTTAGCTAGCTATACTACCTATATAAGTAATTATATTAAAAAATAACTGAAAACTTTAATATTCTCGAAGATTTATATACTATAGTATCTTAGGTATTTATTAGTCCTATGTTATATTACCGCGTAAAGTGGACTATAAACGCTAGCCGAATCTAGTACTAATTTTTATGCTTTTTCTAGCTATATACATTTTCTACTACCTTATTAGACTGCTATCTGCATCTATTATATCTTAATAGCGTTGCTTTATAGGCTACTTTAATAGAAAAGGAGCTTAATATCGCGACGTTGTTATTTAGTTAGCTAGGAGGTATAAATGCCCCTAGAGCGTTATTATAGTAGTATTTTAGCTAGCTGACTAGCTAGCTAGCTAGTTAGCTAGCTATACTACTTATATAAGTAATTATATTAAAAAATGACTGAAAACTTTAATATTCCCGAAGATTTATATAAGTACCTATAGGGCTGCGGCAAATTTAGGTAGGGGGACGCATTAACTATAGTACCTAATAGGGAGTCTAATAAATCGGCCTTATACTATAGTAATTATCCGCAAATTGCCTGGGATTGCCCTGCTCTAATTTTTAGAACATATTACAGAACCCAACCCAATATACCCTAACCCTAACCCTAGCATGCGGCATCCGGAGGGCGGCCGCTTGGAATGGTTATTTTATGGCCCTGCATAGTGCTTTTAAAATTCCTGACGCCAACTATCCCGCTAATGCTACCAAAAGAGGCCCTATTATGGGCGGGTGCGCCTAGAACACGTTAGTCTCGCGTCTCGGAGGGATAACGAAGCAACAAACGGACTATAAGCCGCAAAGCGCAGGGGCTCCACCCTGTACGTAACCCGCACGCCTAGTCTGCAGGTGCCCGGGGCGTTATGTTGGGAGGACCGGAAGTTCCAGCGTCTAACTCCGGGGGTAGCCCCGCGAGACGTCGGCTTGCACGCGTAGCATAGATATCCCTTCTACTGACAGGAAGGTGATATTGCTGTGCGGGCCCTAGAGGTCATATCATCAGAGGGAATGTCGGAGACAGGAAGTTTCACGTACCTATGCGGGCAATGTCGCGAATCCACTGCTCGATGCTTTCGCGCGCTTTAGGCCAGCGCTCTTTATAGTCGTCTTCCTTAGCAAGCGAGGCTATAGTTAACAGACTATCTACCGGACTAAACTTTTTAATACAGAGGCTGAGTATTTGGAATTGGAAGAAGCCTTCATTCACCCTCCAGAACGCGAGATCATCCGCATACGAACCATAGGGTCCTGTCTTCAGACATATATATCTCCTGTGGAGTCGAAGTCCACTCTTCCAGAGTATCTCCTGGCCCTCTGGTCCAAGCCGAAGCAGATCCGTCATGTGCATATGAATTTTGCGTCTAGTCGCTTTTACCCGTTGCTCCAGCGGCTCTTCGTCACTATGCTATAAGCGCTCCCAAGACGCCGTTGGTGTAAGTGTCGACTCGGCACGTCTGCCCTAGCTGCTCAACCAATTCGTTCTGGATATTTTGCGCTCTGTCAAAGCCGTCCTGGTTGGCATGGTGGCAAGATCGCCCAATGTGATAGAGGATGGAGTGTCGGCGTGGTGAGACGTCAGCTGCGAGTACGAGGCGAATTCATTTGTACCGAACTGGCAACTCCTGAGCGTGCACACGACGGTCTGGGGGGAAATATAAACCTTACCTAATATAGCCTAAAAGAGTTAGCGTGAGAGGCTGCATCACAAGTACAGAATACAGAATAACCCAAAGGGGTACGGAGTACCAACATCATGTGGCAGCTGTGGTAGCTGTGAGATGTCTTCTTGCTGCGGAGTGGGCCTACACGCTGATGAAGAGAGAGGGCAGCAAATCGTTCAGGCCATGTCCTTCATAAAATCCGGAAACAACACTTGCTCGTACGCCTCGAGAACTTGACAGTAAAAAATCGCCAGACAACTGCGATCCAGCTAGCAACAGCTTTGGAGCCCGACAAAGCACGCATCGAGCAGGTCGTCAAAAAAGCTTGTTACCGGGCCAATCGACCATCTCGACGGCGGATCCGGTCAGCGACTTCCTCACACAAGACGATCAGTCACCCGCCACCACCAAGTCCTCTCACGGATGGACCGAGCCCATTAGCGGATGCACCGAGCCCTCTTATTGACATGCCGAGTCCTTACCAGCCAACTCCACTAAGCTCGAGCGACATCCTACTCGATAACATCTTGCCACATTCGCAGCAAGATGCATTGCAAGAAAGAGATAAAATGTTGCAGCAGGATATGTCGCAGCTTCGAAGTGTGGAGCAGCAGGACGTGCAGGTGTTACAGGACGTGGTGCACGACGTGATGCAGCACGTGGTGCAGGACGACCTCACGCAGCAGGAAGACATTCCGCCATGATCGAAGAAGATGCGTCCTGTCGTTTCGGGTTCTTGCATTTGTATCCGCTGGTAGGCTTGGGCACAATCTCGTGGCAACTTCTGGCGGGTTTTGGTAAAGTTGCAAAGAAGGGCGATGTCCTCTGAGTCAAGGCTTGACAATATACCGAAGAGCGTTGTATGAGCAGAAACATAGAAAAGAAGCAAATTGATAGGGCTCTGAACATAAGTTTTGCGGATGGACGCGCTTCTTTATTGACAGGGCCCTTAAGCCCCCATACCAAGTGTTCTATAGATTCTAGAAGAAATCTGCCATAAGAACGGTTATAACTCAAAACGAGGAAATAAGGAACTATTTCCGATTTCTTAGGAATGGGAGAAGGTAAGTAGCAGCGTGGGTTTATCTTATTAGGCTCAGATCTCTTTTTCTGGGCCAGTAAGAAAAAAAAATTCCGACTAGCCAGGCGACGGAAATAATGCGAATATCCGTTCTTGATAATAAACCGGTCATAGCTTGGTAGCAACCCCTTAATATCTGCTACGGTTTCCCGACAACTATAAGAGTTTTGCTTTAGCTTTTACTATAAGGTATATGTAGAAATAACTGGATTTTGAGAATTTGTAAGAAAATATATATAGCTTCGGTTGATCAACCGTTGCTGATGGTGGAAGAGGAGGAGGGTACAGTATCGATTGTGTCCGGTTTACTATTTCCAGGGCCCGCCAGCCGATAAGGAGAATGGAATAAGGACCAGAATACCCACCCCAGAATAACATACGACCATATCTACGAGAAAATACGGGATCCCGTCCGCTCTCCCCTAGTCAAGCTCGTAAGAGGCCGATTAGTAGTCAGGTGGGTGACCACTGGCGAATCCCGGCTGTTGTATGTTTCCATTTTGCATTCTTTTTCCTTCACCACACTCCCCCCAAACCCCGGGGAGAAGAGCATACATACATCATTGCTACGTCTTCCCACCACCCCTTGTTTTTAATCACATTTTGTAGTTCCTTCTACAGTGCCTCGTCAAAGTCAAAGCTGCTGCTCAGTTCTAAAGGTAATGCAACCAATACATTGCACAAGTTGTGCATGTCGGCAGGCTCATTGGCTGTCCAGGACCTGAAGCTGTGCATCGGTGTGAGGCGGGGCACGGTCCGTTTTGAGCATACTGGACAAAGTTATTGCCCTCGTGTTGTTTTGGATATTCTGGGCGAATCAGGTGGGCATGTGAGTATCAACGGAGGGAAGGGGAGCGGATGGCGAGGTATATTATAAAAATCTTTCCTGTTGGCGTGGTTTGTGGTCGACATATTCTGTTGACTTCAGTCGTGGACTTACATATAAATAGTACTGATTGTGAGTGCGCATCTTCTCCGGAAACTTCCCTCAACAAACCTCATAATTGCCCTCGAAACGAGGGAGCAAGTTCGCCGCCGTCCCCAGGTGCTTCCCCTCCTTCCGTCCCCCTCCATCTCAAACTCCTCGAAAAACCTTCGTATGCTGGGCACCGGTGCGTGCGGATGGTCACTACCAAGAGCTGGCCCGGCCGTGCGAGTCCCAGGATCAGGGGGAGCATCTCGGGCCTCCCTGACAGTGTAAGGTCGAAGTAGAAACGCCGCGCCTAGTCCTAGTGTAGATATCCTCGGCGCTCATAATGGCTCCGAATGCCCGTCTCGCATGTCACCAGCGGCGTCAAAAGTGCCACTAGCGTGCGACAGGATGATCCTGACGCGTCGGTGGAGGATCGTCAGGTCGATCGCCGTGGCTCCCTGTCTTGTGCGGCCAGTCGAACGCCAGCATGGGTAGAAGAAGCTCTGATGCGCGTGGTTCCAGAGCAAAAAGATGCGGCGACCCACTGTTGTTGAAGAGCTCGGCGTTGTATTTATTGTTGTTGTTGTTATTGTTGTTGCAAGGGGTGCTCAAACATAACAGCCTTCCGCGCGTTGAGCTCCTCCCCCACATAGGCACGTAGTCCTCGTGGCCGAGATGATCGCCCGCAGCCCGTCATGCCTGTCCCATCACCTACAAATAGCTGAATTCTAGCCAGTTCGGGGCAGGGAGCCGTAGGAACCCACCAATTATCTGAGGGGAAGTAACATGATGGTGAACACCAATCTTTGATATGGTAGTCATCTTGAATTTTGATAGGGGTGTCCTTATTATTAGCTGAGCTAGCTTTTCGAGATGTGCTTCGTTTCTGCCGTCGAGGTTGGTGACCTCATACTCGACTAGGTTCGCTGCTACAGTAAACACCATTGGAAGGGCCCCCAGCATTCGAAGCTACGGGACTTATATACTTAAGTATTTACACATATGTATAGCTTGAGGGCTGGCTCTTATCGTTTGGGAACGCGAGCAGGCGAGCTATAATGAGCGCCTTAGAGCGAGAAGGTCCCTCCCTGTAGGCTTAGTGGATATGGAAGCGGAATACTACCTTGGTACTAAGGTTCTACCTACCTACTAAGTACCTACTTACGTGGGACTGCGGTAAGCTATTCGCAGCTGAACGTTCTCTCTTGATAAGTCGGTTCCCCCTAAGTAGACGTAGTGAATGTTAGCCACAGCACTGGGCTTAGCAACATCGGGATGAGCATTACCCTTTGTTGCTTCCCCAGATTAGGACGTCCCGAATAATAGTGAAGTCACTTCCACGATGTTAATGATTCTTTGCCCTGGTCTTCCATGATTTAGTCCGGCCTCTCATAGCCGTTATCACTCACGTGTGCTTGGTTAGAGCCTCTGCAGCACCCCCACCCCCACCCCTGCCAGCGATCCTTAGAGTATTAAGCG
>MUZK01003959.1:0-19874 GCA_003013055.1 Juglanconis sp. DMW523
GAGGAGGAGGGGGGAGTTGACTTGGGCTTCTGCTTGGGGCCAAGGAGATCGGAGATGAGGGAGCCTGCGGCGGATGGGGGCAGCTTGTTGGTCGTCTTGTGGGGAGGAGGGGTGGATGTCTTCGGGGTCGCTGCTGCCTTGGTGGGCGGCTTGCTGCTCGAGGGTGTCGACGCGCCACCGCGGCCTATTATATAGTCATCATCGATCTGCTTTTTGTGGTAGACAGTCCCCGGCCCAGGGTTGGTGTCTACGACCTGGCGCGGCGCGGGTGTGTGGATAGGCGCTTTCTTCTTCTTGGGCCGCCCCGCACGCTTGGGTGCTCCGTCTATGTCTGAGGTCGGCTGTGAGCTCGGGGCGGAGGCAGGAGCCGAGGCAGGAGCTGGGGTAGGTTTGGGATCTTGTCGTCGCGAGTTGAAGGTGGCTATGAATTCGATGGCTTGCGGCGAGTCGCCGAGCAGGTTCTTGAAGTGGTCTGCCGCCTCCGCCTTGGAGAGTGTGTTTGCGTAGTCGACGATCTGCTTCAGGTCCGAGTCTGGAAGCCCCAGCAGCATCGACAGCTGGTTCAGCGACATCTTTGCCGGGTCGTTTGCGGTCAGGTCGGTCAGGTCGGTCGTGGTTGAACAGGCGGGAGACATTTAGCGATCATCCGGCACGGGCGCGCCTATAGATAAAAGCATGTGAAAACCCTAACCCTGCCAACGTCACTCGGTCTGACTCTTCGTTTGTTATTAATCTTCTTTCGGGCATGGTCTCCTGAGACATGAGGCATTGTTTTCTTGTATGTTTTTCCCCGGTCGATTTCCCCGGTCGAAATTATAGTACCGTTCTGGTCCCCACAAACATGCCCTCCCTGTCTGATAATGCCCTCGTCCCGCCTCAAACACAAGCAGGCGTATCCTGTCCCACCATTCCCATTCCCAGCTTGTCCCATCAGACCAATATCAACGCCATGGCCATGGCAAGCAACCCACTGACAGCCACTCCCGCTCCCGAGTTATCCAGCGGCGGTCCTGTGTTCGTACTCGACGAGCCCACTGACTTTGTCGGTGTCGGAGTGCCACTGGTCACCGTCGTATTTGCGCCAGCAGTAGTGGTATTCGGATTGGTGACGAAGGTACCACCGAATGGCTCCGCATCAGGCGAGATATTGATGCTGCTATCCTTCGCGCCCGTCGAGTATATGGTAACTGCACCATGATCAGGCTGGTTGACAAAGCCGAACATGCCAGACTTGCAATGGTTGTGGTCCGAGGCGTTCTGCGAACAGTAAAACACCATGGGATCCGTGTCGTTGACGGTGACTCGGAACACTTGGGGCTGAGGCCCAAGGTCAGCCATATTCAACTCGGTCCTATCTCTCACCCCCTTTCCTTTTCCCTTCTCCCAAAGCACTTACATCTTGCCCATCCTTGACAGGCAGGAAGCCTGAGTAAAAGCCGCCCGTCAAGGCCGGTTGGCAGGGGTTCTGCAGATCGCCCATGACAACACTGTGATTGTTGGGGAGGAAGTGAAACTCGAGAATGTCGCCCGCAGAGGCATTGACACTTGATGGTTTGAAGTAGGTACTCCCCCCTTCAATCATGATTATTTCGGCTGCGGTCAGCCTCGCAGACCAGACGGTGAGCAATAGGGGAAGGGCGTTGCTGAAATACATCGTCATCAATTGTCTTGTTGAACACTCAGCTTTTGAGAAGGGGGGAATTCGGGGAAAGAGACTGCAGGAAAAGCGCTAATCCATGAGAAGATCTGGACATTTATATAAACCCAAAGGGCTAAACTGGGGCTCGCTTGTGCGATGAGGAACTCTGATATGTCTGACACATGCTCGTCTCTCTCACGTGTGCTGGTGGCACGGCGCACCGCAGATCCCGCCACAACATCATCCTGGTGGCACACGCCTCTCTGGATATCGTTCCGGTGTGTGACCATGGCCGTTGATCTCGAAATGGCTGGCTTGGAAGCTGGGTGTCACTGGATGTTAGAGAAGAAGGAGCACTGCGTCAGCCGAGCCGTGTTTCGGACTAGAGTTGATGCTCCGAGTGCTCGAGTAGTCTATTTTCGTATTTGGCGACTCTAATGGACTGCTAAGAGAGACACTGTTGTGCTGAATACAAGAGCCCTCATGTCACCATCCCCGGATTCCGTCCACAGCAGTGAAAGGTTCTGAGCATGCTATATCAAGCTCGTTCAACCTTCGTCCATGCGTGCCAACAATCCGCAACTGTGTACTGCAGACACGAGGGATTCGTTGCCCAGACCGGAGCAGAAGGTCTGAAATTAGCAACTGTCGTGGCACGGCACAGCACGGCACCGTGCGAAATCGCCAAGGCAGAGAAACATGTCGCTTCCCGCCTCAAGTTTCGAATAAATATCATCTCTATGCAAGCCTGGAATGGCCACCAGAGTTTGGATTTCTGTCCCACTTATCCGCTATTGTGCCGCATGAACTCCGTCTCCAGCCTCTGGAGATTCTTCCTGGTCCCGTCAAGAGCCTACCACTTCCAGAGTGTTCCCTCGACCCTTTCTCCCAATATGGACTGTACAGGCCGCCCAGTGTTGACGCCCAATGTTTATGCTTGACCAGTGGTCCCAACGGGGGTACCGTGCCCCCAACGTCTACTCATCGTGATCATAGGCTATACCGTGAGCCGTGAGCAATGCTTCCATCCTTTCAAGCTCGTCTGTCAAGGCCAAGACCTCTTGGTTTGCCATTCGCTCCCCCTCCTCAGTCATGAGAACCAATTCCTTGAGCTTCATTACCAACACGTTGCTGCGCTGCTTCTGATCGACCAACTCCTGGTGTAAGGCGTTGATCGTGTTGTTTTGCTCGGCTGTTATCTGATGCATCCTCGTGAACATGCGCGTCATGGTATTCAGAAGGCGGTGTTGCCCATGGCCGGCAGCCTGCGTATCGTTCTGCCTCCGGGCACATCTATTGCAAGCAGGGACCTATGCTTCTCATCAGCCCGACCGGTTGATGAATGCAAAGCAGGTACGAGCTATATGATGCTGGAAACTTACGAGCATGGAAGGACTGTTGTCAGGATTGGAACCCGAGATTTCCTTTTGCGCCATGTTGTCTCGCGTGCCTGGCTCAAAAGTAAGCTTCACAGACAAAGGAGGCAATCTGGGAAGGGCTCCTGTTGACGATATTTAATGGAGGCCGACCCAAAATGATTATTGACTGCCAATGAGGCGGTAGACAGTGCCGTGAACAGGAATAGATGATATGCATGTGTGATCTCCTGATGAATCTTGGTGATGTTGGGAAATATTGCAAGTCAAAAGTTTGCATATTCTGGTTGCAGGCCTTTAACCAGTTTTTTAAGCAGTTTTGCAAGCCAGGAAATGCCCAGTGTCCTTATTGTGAATCAGTCCACGACCCGTGCCTTCCCTAGCTGTTATTGCCGAGAAGGCGAAGGTGGCAACTACTAGGCAAGACATGGTCAAGTGGACTTCTACTGCATCCATTAATTACCTATTGGAGGGCGTGCCTTTCGTCTGGCCTTGTCTCAGACTCAGACCTCCTGGAAGTACAAGGCATGCAGGCACCCGCCTCTGCGCAGTTTAAGAGCTATAACATAAACCTCTATTATCTGCCTGCTAATCCTGCTAGTCTGTTTGTACCTGTTACTTTAGCAGCTAAATTATTAGCTAATCTAATAATTAACATTGCTATGTTTCTCTATATAATTTAATTTCCTATCTATTAAGTATTTACTTAAATAAGTAACTTTTATAGAAAGATATATATTTTAAGTCTAACTAAGTTTAAAATTTATATTAAAAGTATTCTTGAAAACTTATATAAAAGCTAGCAGAAGGCTTATATATGCTCTTGCATAAACTTTATAGATAAGTTTTCTAGGTAACTTAGAGCCTGTTTTGCTAGCACTATTAATTTTACGCATAAATTGTATATAAGACTGTTAAGCTGGAGCCTGCGGGAGCGCCCGCCTGTCCACTTGCAGCTGGCTAGCTCAGAAAATTTATCTGCTACTGAGATAATAAGTCTGGTCCGCCAGCAAATTTTCCGTTTTGCCACAGCATCGCATCTAGTGTACACTAGAACAACCCCGGCCCATGCATATTCACACCGAGTCAGTCGCCCTAAAGCCCTGTGCAAAGTATGGAGCTGCCAAAATTTCGTAGTGGTAGAGGCAAATTGCCGGTTCCAAAAATCCTGGTAGGGATCGCCAATACTAAGTACGTTCCGGTATTCCACCCCACATTTGTGGCAAATAAGGAAGGAATATCCAATCGGTCATGTCAGCCCCCTACCCCCCCCCCTTCACCATAAGGGGGGAAAAAAAATGTTGAAAAAAATGTTGAAACAAATGCTGACTCTACCTTCACACACAGGCAACGCCAACCAAAGATGCAACATAACCTCCAGCCGTCTTGCAAAGGATTATTCGCCGCGGACTCTAAGCCCAGCAAAGGTCTTTTTGCAGAAGAGATTCTCCCACAGTCCCACAGGAGGTATCCCACAGAATAGTAGGGGGTTATCCTATCAAGACATCAGACTTGGCGATAGGGGCCACCGACCTTGTGTGATGTCTCTTCTACTGCTGTCAGCTGCTCCAGTCTCGCCATGGTCGAAGTCATTCCATTTGTTGCGACGGTTGTGCCAGTCTGTCCCTGTCAGACAAAGTACTTAGTATGTGGAAATGACCTCGCGAAGACGTGGTGATAGGATAGGATGCCTGGGGACTTGATTTGCGTTGCGCATTTCACCGCGCATGGAGCAACTGGTCGGCAGTTATTTCAAGACGTATCGGGCAATTAGATATGGACCACAGTATGACGTACTTGTGCCTCGGAAAGGTCCATCGGGACCTCGCTTCGATCAGGCGCGGTGGAGCCCTGGATGCTGGTGTTCTGGTTGCCGTGGTTCTTGGCAATAGTGGGACCCTCAACGATCTGCTCCAGCCCGAGGATCTTCTTCCAGAGCTCGGCACGCTCCGCCATCTTCTTGCTGTTCACCAGAGAGGCGAGCCTGACTTGGGTGTTCCGGAAGAGTCGGGCGTCGGCCCTTCAAACCCTTCTCCGGGAAACCCTTCTCCGGGACGGCAGCCTCCATCCTTGCCAGATCCAGCTCGTCCTCCAGCATGCGGTTCTTGTCTCGCAGCTGCCCAGCCTCATGCTGGACCCTGGTGAGCTTGTGCTCGAGGACGTTCCTCAGGCGGGTCTTGGTCAGGGCCATGTTGTGGCCTGGAGCTGTCTGGCTCCTGTCCACAAGCTGTAGCAGCTGGTTGCCCTGGGCAGACTGAGGTTGTAAGCTCGTCGCTGAATGGTAAAGCTCACGGCGATGGTACGTGCCGGCTACGGTCAGACTTGGATATGAGACTTACGAGGCTGCTAGCCGCTAGCAGAATTGTTGCTGTTCATTCTGGCGGTGCAAAATTGCAAAACAGTACACACAGTCCAAAAATCTGGAACTAGGCGTGATGTGGGATGTGTCCTGGTTGCCTGGCAATCTTTTGGCTCCAGGTGGCTCTGAGGTAGACTGAGGAAAGGTGGACATGAAACTTGCACCCGGCAGGTCCATTTTCAAGTGAATGATTGCGAGATCAACAACATTGGACCAGGAAAACAGGCCCTACGTCACTTGATCCAACTTTGATGGTTGTCACCAAAGGGCGGGGAGCTGGCTAAATGTCACGATCTGGCAGCTTTTGTGTGGAGGACCACCGACCGGTGCTGCCATACGGCGCAAGGCAGGTGAAGGGCACACCAATGTACACTGCTCGAGAATCATGACCAGCACCGACTTTACTTGGGAATGGATTATGAATCCAGGAAGGGCCTACCTCAAAGTTGCGAGCCAATAACCATTTGTGCAGATAGTGTAGCACATGCGTGGGAGCGAGACCAAATGGTATTCTTCCCCCTGTACCCATGAGCAGGTGGAGCTAAAGGCGGATACGCATCCTGAAAAAGAAGAAGAAAAAAAAGGGAAGCTGGATATACTACCACTTTCCCTAAAGTCCGAATCGTAGCATCACGTGTCTGCCCCGTCAACTAATGACCACGAGATGATGCTGTGCCATTCCAATACTCCGTCATCAATCTGAAAAGATTCCAAAACCGGTGGACGACCTCAGACCAAGATCTTGACGGTCAGCCTGCGCGTCACAGGTCGCTTTGCAGGCAGTCGGAAATCATTGCCAGTGGCAAAGTCCAAACGTATTCGAAAAAGGCTGTGGTGCTGGTCTCGTTAGACTGTTGCCCGACGATGACCCGGGCGGCCAAAAGATGGGGGCTCGATGACCCAGATCTTCTGTCGGAGTAGCCAATTGTTAGATCCCAGCGGAGTTTTCCACTCTCTTAGAAACGGTCAAGAGCTAATATCGACTGGGTATGGCGTTCACATTTCTCTCTGGTAAGTGTTAGCACCGTTTCTTTCGGAGCCTCAACTCATATATTCTGGAGCTTCTCAAAGTGGCAACAACATCGAGCTGCGTTCGAATAACAAACGACCACTCCCCGAGCCACTTCTGCAATGTCCTCGTTGGTTCGACCATCCCCTTTCATCTTCAGCGCGGTCACCTCGTCTTCGGTCCACCTGTGCCCATCCCTAGCTGGTGCGGGTGGATCTTCTCGGCGAGAATTGCCCTTGCACTTGGACAACTCCCACCACTTGTAATTGATTGAACGTGCGGTACTGCCAAGCGCAAAACCACGATGTCATAGTGACTGCGTAGATCTTCTCCTCTCGTCTTTTCTTCAGAGTGGCCACGTCATTCTCGGTCCAGGTCTTTCCATGATTCCTCGGAGGATGCCGGTGGGCGACCTTGTCGGGGGCATCGTCCGCAGGACCGCGATCGATCACAATGAAACCACCAATCTCGACAGCCTGAGTGTCGCGGCATGAAATCGACCCCGGGAGCGTTTCCGAAGAAGCCCACTTGCGAGGCTTCACCGATGAGATCTGCGCTCTTGAGGTAGCCACCGGCTGAACCACTGAGGTCTCCACTGTCCCATGGTCTCTCGGTGCGATAAACTGGACAGCAAAGCCAACTCTTGACTCTGATCTCAAGTTGCTGCCAAGGGAGCTGGTGCAAGACAGAACAGCGCAGCCGGAGAGCTTCGAATAGGTAGAGAGGCGAGGACGGTGTGCTGGGCACGGCCTACAGGGCCCGGGAACGGGGCTTGGCCCTGGTCGATTGGTTTGTGTGGCCTGACAGTTCCAACGTTGCTCCATCCTTCTTCACCTTGCGGCCCCACACCCGCACATTGTGTCGTAAGGCTGCTGGAAGTGCATACATACCTCGACGGACGTACGTCTGGAAGAAGATCTGTATGTAAGGAGGTACGGCCTAGGTATCAATCAAAACCGTTGGTTGAAGGTCAGAAAGGTCTGTGAGAGAGGGACAGAGAGAGAGTTGTCGCAAACTGTTTTGGGGTCATTGGAATGTTAATCTAGAGAAGGAAGAGGGTGTTCACTAACTGTTGTAGGTCATTGCAGAAAGAAGCCAAGAGTCAGCCTTGTGGGGAGAGTCCCTGCACGCCAAGGCCTGATCGCCAGGAACGCTATATTTCTTGCCAGGGTCCCCTAGTCCGGGGAATTGCATAGCGTTCTACGCAAGATAGAACAGGACAGAGACAGAGGGAGAGAGGAGGGAGAGATAGACAGAAAGAAAGAAAGAAAGAAAGAAGGAAACAAAAGAGGTAGAAATCTACTGATGAGAAGAGAGAGCCACAGGAAACTTGTATTGCCTTGGACGGGGTTGAGTCGCCGCCAATGCCATAAATGTACCCACCACCCTCGCTATGTCTTTATTAGAAACACCGTGCCGTGCCAAATGGACATCTGTTTTGTTCTTTCAATAGCGCCCGAATCGAACCAATTGCTCTGCCGTTCCATCGGGCCATGCAATTTCCCCAAAGACGCCATTTGTATGTTGAGAAGCAAGGGAAGCAGGGCCATTGCCGCACCACCATGCAAAACAAATGCAACCAAACTCCAATGTGACCCGACGCGTGATCACCTCTTGACTGTACCGTCGAAGAAAGGAAACTAGGAGGGGAGGAGTCGACTGCTGCGAGGAGATCAGAGACTAGCCTAGTGAAAAAATTTGGACTGATTAGCCGTCGGCATTCGAGAGAGAAAAAGAGAGAGATAAGACGGGGAGCACTCACCTGTGTCGAATCGCGACCAGCATTGCAAGACCCAGGGAGACAGACAGACCCAGTGTTTTCGAGGAGGGGTATTGGGATGTACGACCCGCCCGCATCGGTCGTGAACCTGCTTGCTGCGTGCTGTGGCTGTGGTGTGTTTAACACTCCTTGAGAAGACCGAGAAAACGAGCAGCAGCGCGGCGAGCGGGGCCAGGCAAGAAAGACCGGCGATGGCGAGGACGATGCGCAGGTGACAGGCGTTGTGCCGCAGCAGCGGCACCATGGGCACGATCTGGCGCAGGCTGGCATAGACGGCCAGCAAGGGCAGACCGATGCGCGCAGCGTACTCGAAGACCGGGCTGGCGCTGTGCCAGCCGAGGACGTGCTGGCCCACGCGGGCCTCGAGGTGGACGGAGTCGGAGGCGGAGTCCAAGGAAGGCATGGATATTGCTGGAGATGGAGGAGGAGAGGGGGCACAAATTAGCTTATCTACTGTTTATTTGCTTGTCTCGGTGGTGGTTGTTTGTAGGGGATTCGTTCTTACAGGAGTGAGCCATCGTCCAGTAGGTAGATGGAAAGCTGGCCGGGTGGTCTGGATCAAGCTTCTCGTGGTAGAGGTAGAGGAAGGCGTCACCAAGATTGTTAATGGAGGTGGTGGTGATAGCCTCGGTGGGGTTGCCCTTGGGGTTGTGGTTGTAGGAGCTGGCCATGATGGGCAGGCAGGATGTTTGCAGATGACACCGAGATCGACGGATGAAATGGCTGGTAGGTGCTTTGACTACGAGTCGAGAGTCGAAGATCACCAGAAAGTTTGAGAGTTGGGTTACATTTCACGAAACAGCTTGGATTGGAAGAGGTCAAAGTTTGAATGGGGTTGACGACGACAGACTCGACTTATTTACAGGTAGATACGATAAGATCCTGGCACCTGGCCATTGAGCACATGATCAATGCTTTGTTTGTTGTTGGCGTAGACGGAAGGAAACGCGCTGAAATCCCGCCGCCGCGGAGGCCGATACGGAAGCCACCTATTTCGCAGGACAAATCAACGAATGTCGGTATCATGTTGTCGATTGTCTTGTTTTGAAGGGTCGCGCGGCTGATAGTGGAAAAGACCTCACTAATCGACCACCATTGGGCATTGAAGCGAAGGCGGCCATATTTGAGAGACAAGCAGCTTCTGTCGAGGCAGCCCATGAGGAGAGGCTTTGATGAGGCATGGCACCGCGATGATAGCCTCGGCCGTGCTGGCGAAAGAGGCAACACAGAGGAAGAAAGAATGAAAGAAGGTTCAAATGCAGTGGCTTGTCGAGATGAGGCTTTCGGCAGCCAGAAACAGGGACAAGAGACAGAGACATCGAGGCAGAGACATCGAGGCAGTGTGAACGGAAGGGAAGGAAGAGGGCAACCACCAAGGGCAGATGTTTCGCAGGAACGCCGTCGGATCCGTGGGAAAGGAGAGTACAGGAATACTCGACAATGAGGTACCCAAGACAATAACTCGACTGCCTGATCTCCAGCCACGACTCGATGACGCTTGTATTGTCGGGAAAGCACCGGTGATGACCATTCAAGCTGTCCAAGAGACTCGGGATCAACGATATCTCGCAGTGGCTGGGGAAGCCTCTGGAAAGTATTTTCCTTGAAAGGCAGTGTTCCTTTCCAAACTTGCGGCATGCTTCTAGCCCCAGGCTACAGCGAACATCCCGCGGGATGTTGACCTTTGACCAACAGCCGCAGCTCCAGTGTCCCGTAATTGGTCTCAGGCCGCAACGCAGCCCTTGGAACACCCGGCAGCTGCTTACCACGCAGTCTTCATCGACGTCGCCGTCGAGGACGCGATGGACCCGCCATGCCCTCATCTCCGGCATCAGCAGCTAGTCCCGTAAGCCCCGTGGAGAATTGCAACGTCTTCTCCCCAATTTTCCCGCCTGGAAGCGGCACAATCTGGATGCGCCGCTGTAGCTCCTTCGCCACCCTCACTCGGCCCGCGTCCATTCCATTGTAGAGTCTCAGCGCGGCAAGGTAGCTCGAGACAGACTTGCCTGCCTTGTTCTCGCGGCAGATGTCGATATCCTTGCTCCACAGGTACCAGATCGTCGAGCAGATCGTGCCTTCCAGCCCAGCTGTATAGGAAGTCCAGTGCGGTTGGTCGACCACTTTCTTGAGGAATACTGCCAGTGGCGTGTCGCCGTTGGCGTCAAACTCTGCTACCTTGGCACCGGCTCGGAGGAGCATACTGAAGATGCGTTTTGATGGCACAGTCCGCGCAGCTGCGTGGAGGTAGACACCCTTCGGGGCCCTTGAGTTGTCGCTGATAGGGCTGTGGCGGAGTATTATTTCAACGACGGAATGGTAGCGCAGGGTGATGGCCCTCTCCAATGGGGTCATGTGCGAGCCTGACTCGTGTCTATAGTGAGGATCTGCCCCCGCTGTCAGGAGATCTCCAACCATGCGGTCTAAATCATCCCTGGCAATGCAGGTGAGGAGTCTGTAGAGAGGAGTATGCCCGTCCTTGTCTGGTGAGTTCACTGGGGACTTAATGGCAAGCATTTGTCTCACAGCGCGTATGTTGCCCTCCTGGACTGCCGCATGAAGAATGGTGGACTTCTCTTTTGGGCTGAGTGGGGGTGTTTTCCTTCCCAAATAGGCCCAGGCGAGGTAAGGATAGCTGGCTTCGATCATGTGCATAACGTGTGTGGACGTCTTCCACAAAGAGTCTTCGACGTCGAGATCATAGAGCAGGTCGAAAGCCTCGACGTGTCTTGGCCGCTCCCGGATACTGAGATCCAACATGCTGTCGAGCTCTTCGCGTTTCATAGGTTGTACAATCTTCCGACGACGTACAAGGATATCACAGATCCTGAAGCTGCCTCTTTCATACGCAACTTGAAATGGTGTCTTTCCGAGATGGTTCCTGACGGCGTCTCTGGCGCCTCGATCTAGTAGCAGACGGGCGATCTCTGCTGACTTCTGCGCGCCGCTGTCGTATCGCTCACCAACGTGACAAACCAGGTGAAGAACAGTGTTGCCGTTGTCATCCGTCGCATTGGTTCTCGAGCCATGGTCCAACAAGAGTTTTATCAAGTGAAGTTCCCCTTGTCCTCCTCGAAGAGCTTCGTCGCGTACACCGTAGTCAGTCCGTATCCAAGGCGGCAGACAAGCATCCATCAGCGCGGTCCGCCCCATGATACCTCTTATGTGTACGTTAGCCCCTGCAGACAATAATGTCTCAAGGGCGGGGGCGAGATTGTACCTAGCAGCAAAGTGCAGAGGACTAAGTCCGTTAGCACCTGAAGTTCTGGCATCGATCTCAGCGCCGGCTTGTAGCATTGCCTGTATCAGCTTCCTCCGCGAGTCTTCGTTCCTGTAGGCAGATGATGAGAGTTTCAGCGGAGGATTTCGTTGAGGCTCAAGAAAAGTGTCAACAGAAGGTCGACTCGCCGAGTGTAGAGGTGCCTCTACATGCTCTGCGTTTCTGTACATGCCCTTATTGACATTTGCACCAAGATGGACAAGTCTAATTGCGTCCTCGAAGCGACCGCAGGCAATTGCCTCATGTAAAACAGTACAGGATCGCGTGGTCTCGGCAAGTGCAAGGCGGACTTCCTCGATGCGAATTTGGAAGTCAATGTCGGCACCTCTCTCGAGAAGGAACGGGACAGTGGTGTCCCAGTGCCCGTTGAAATAAGCCGAATAGAATGGCGTCACACCTTCGCTGTCCAATAGATCCAGGTCTTGGACGTAGCCGTGGTCCAACAAGTGCTTGCATAAGTCCATTTGCCCGGTGCCCGCGGCAGTGTGTAGAGCGGTGGTGTAGTTAGGTCGGTCAGGCTCGCTAAACCTGATTGAAGCACCGCGTGCTAGAAGGACTTCCGCCGTAGACTTCTGAAAATGACAAATCGCCAAATGAAGAGCAGTTCTTCTCGAACGATCTGGCCGGGCTCGATCATCGATGGCGAACAGGCCAAGCGCCCGAGGACTGATGAGTCGACAATTGCAAATTTCGTGACAACCCGCATCAATTTCAACTCCCTGGTCCAGCAAGATACGGATCACTTCATCATGGCCACCTCTGGCGGCAAGGTGTAGAGCACGGAAGCCACGGGAAACGGTATCGCGGTCCTCCAGGACGAAGCTGTTGTCGTCATCTTCATCAGAGTTCCGGGACTCAGTCCACGTGACGCCTTCAGAATGGTTGTATAGAAAATCGTCAGAGTCATCGGAGTTGTCAAGAACAGCTATTGCCGGGTCGCTAAGTCCAGGATGGACCGTGGGACGGCCAGGTCTATTCGCCCCGAGCAACGCTACTATGAGACGGTCTTCGAGGCCAACCTCATCTGCGTCGTCTTCTCGGGGTGACCACTCCTTACTTGCATATGCAGCAGGCGGATCCCATATCTCCTTTCCGTCGATCGCTTCGACCCGTACCTGAAATGCGAGCATATCCCGGGTTGCTTTATCAATCCTGTCTGCAAATGACATGTCGGGATTCATGCCCGCAGCCAGCGCCTTCTTCAGCGTGCCGGCCTGTCCATTCTCCGCCGCCCATCGTAGAGGGTGCCATGACTCTTCGCCGTCGACACCGTCTTTGGCGAATTGGTAGAGGGCGGGGTCGGCGATGTCGAAGAACCTGTGGCTCGTCCGGGCGAATGCGGCGAGGTCGCCAGCTTCGAGATAATCGATCACAAAGTTGACCAATTCTACTGGAAGATCTTGTATTTTGGACATGATTGCCACACTGAGTTGTCACGTTGAGTTGCAGGAAGAGTACGTCTCGGAATCCGAAGCGGAAAGTTGGACTGGACTAGTCGAAGTGTCTGAGGTTCCGAGGGAAGCTTCAGTTGGCGCGTCGTCTCCCACGCGGCTATTTAACCGATGTTGTGCCGTGGCCGGACGAATTTAGTCCGACGGCGTCCGCTCGGCCCAATGCTAATAACTTCACCTCAACCCTGGTCCTCGACTTCTTACTCCGATGATTTCGAGGTATACACGTCTCCCGGGGTTTCAAATGTTAATTTTCACTATACCGTTATATCGCCACTATAAGTAACTTTTCTAGCAATTTTTATAGGATAGGTACCTCTCTTATAATTAGTTATTATTAGCTTAATCTACTTATTCTTTAAGCAGTCGATAATACTATATACTCCTCTTTATAAGAGAGTTATTTAATATTACTAACGTTAATATCGTTAAAAGAGCCTATCTCGCTATATATAAATACCTTAGGAAGAACTATATTAAAAGAGATAAGAAATTAATTATTTACTACTAAGTATATATTATAATAGGCTAAGCTATACCTTAGCTTATATTAGTATAGCTAATATAATCCTAACGTTTAGGATTATTATATACCTTTTATAGCGTAGTAGTTAAGATAGCTAACTTACGTCGGCTAAAGGCTATAGATAAGCTAGCTAATCTAAAGTCTTTTAAGCTAGCTCTTTATATATAATCTTAAATAACTAAAAGGTTAATAGTTCGAGTATAGAATTTATCTACTTATAAAAGATTCGTAGCTTAAAGGCGATGTTATAAGTAAGCCTTAAAGGTTTTTATAACTAATAAGTAGTAGAAGAGAATATATAATAGGCTAAGCTATAGCCTAGCTTATATTAGTTTAGCTAGTATAATTCTAACGTTTAAGATTACTACGTACTTTTTATAATAGTAGCGTAAGTATATAAAGTAGCTAACTTCCGTTAGCTAAAGGCCGTAGATAAGCTAGCTAGTCTTTAAAGCCCTTCGGGCTAGCCCTTTATATATACGTCTATATAATAATAGCTAAAGAAGTACTTTAAATTATATAAGTATTAAGACTAGAATTAAAGTATCTCTTATAATTTATTATACCCTTAATAGTGTATAGAGCTTATAGAAACTTAATATTTAAAATCCTAAGAGAAGTATAACTACGTTAATAATAATCTAAGTTCCGATCTTATATCCTAGCTATTAATATATAGATAATATTTCTTAGCATTAAACTTAAACAACTTATATAGTTTTTATTATTATAGTATAAATGCTATACTCGATAAAAGCTATTATTATAAGTATATAGATAACGAATAACTTTCTTCCTTTTTTATTAATAAGAAATAAGAAGGTAAAAAAGCGACGTTAATATATAGTTTAGAATAGTAATAGAGAGATACGATTATAGACGGAAGATAAGTATACCTCCCTAAGGATTTTAAACGTTAATTTCTGCTATACTATTATATCTAAATCTATAGGTAGCTTTTCTAGCAATTTCTATAGGATAGGTACATTGTTTCTCTTCCTTTCAGGCATATGATCCCCGCTTGAAAAGCGTGCGGGACTACCGGAAACAGACGCCAAGATTCGCCTGAGCTTCGCTTCACTCTCTGAATATGTTGATGTCGCACAAACCCGCCAACGTGTCAGGGATAAGAGCCCAACGCCACCGGCGCGATCAAGCGTGAAAAGAGTCAGGATTGTCGATAAGGATGGGGAGCTCGAGATCGAGAGGCCCTTGCGTAAGTGGCCAAGGTCCTCGTCTCAAGCACCCACACCTGTCGCTGCCAGGACTACATCACAGACGAGGGCTCGGACAAGGTCAGGGACGAGATTGGCAAGCTCACGGACCAGATCCCAGAACCCTACAGGACAAGGCCTGTATTCAAGCAGGAGGTTGAACCACACCCGAAGACCCCCTGAAGGGAATGATGATGATGCTTCGGCTTCTAGGCACAGCTGCAGTCTGCGAGTAAAAAATTAAATTCGTGAAGTACGGAAAGGTTGTGATTACGCTAGCCTATTCGTCTCGATCGTGACCTCCGCGGCCCTGACTCATCTGGGCATCTTTGAAAGTGCTGAGACTATCTATAATCGAAGGTCGATACCAGACCTTAGAATCATCTTGTCGCTGCTCAGTTCTGAACGTCGTTTGTCTCAGCCACCTTCATGGCGCCCAACGCCTGGCCGAGCTGCGCGGCGCTTACGGTCTCAATGTCTCTCTTCAGCTCGGCGATCTGTTCATGGGAAGGAAGCTCCAGACCCTGGTCAGCTTTCATCTTAGCCCATGTCAGCAGCCTCTTCTGCGATTCCTTGAACCCCTCCCTGAACTTGTCCGTGTGAACCTCTGGATCACCATGGCACTCGAGGGACTCGCCCGCCCAGTGGTACAGAGCCTGGACAAACTTGGTATCCATTCCGAAAGTTATCTTGCCTCTCAGACAGAGGATGATGAAGTAGCCACGCGCCACAAAGCGCATGGTCTCTCGGTCGATCAGATCTACGTTGTCAAGTGCCGCGACCCACTTGATGTCGTCGGCCCCGGCTTGCGCCGTGAAGAATATGAATTTGATCATGTCGAACAGGTCGTTGATCCAGTTCGGGTCCGTCTTGTCGCGCACATAGAGGGTGCCTTTGAGGATGAACTCCAGGCCGACAACGAAGTGCAGGTCGCGATACATGCCGCCGAGGATGCGGTAGATGGCGGGAAGTGGCTCGATGTGGTTGGGCCAGCGACCGCCAGGGTAGCCCTTCTCGACGATGGTCCCGATCTGGTCCTGGAAAGAGATGCACGCCTTGACCAAGCGGGAACTGTTGAAGGCTTTGTATGCGTCCTTGCCGAGAAGGTCAAGCTTATCCTGGGCCTTCTTGAGCTTCCCAAGGTGATCTTGGCGGTTGGGGGCTTCGGCTATGTGCTCGGCTATCTCGTCCTTGCATCGCTCGCCTTGTTTGAAGTCAGCTCGTTCGAGCCGGTAAAGCTGATAGTGTTAACTTACAATTACATTTGATGTACAAGAACTTGTTGAGGGTGTCGCGTCGCAGAAGAACGTCAAATCGAGGGCTTGGGTAGTAGTGAACGGTAACTTCTGTTCCGGCAGGTACGTCTTTGAGGGCACGACAGCGGAGTTCTCGACCCTCGAAGAAGATATGAGCGTTGGCGTCGCAAGAGTGGTTGATGGTGGATACCACCAGGTCGAGGAAGGCGCCGTACTGATCCACCATCTCGGGCGGGCAGATCGAAGCGACGTTGTGAAGAAGCTGGGATGAGAAGGTACGTTAACAGCCTTTCCAATACTTCCTTCCATCCGAGAGCTGATTATACCATGCAGAACATCTTTTGGACAAGGCCCAGCCCAAGTTTGCTGTTGACAGCTTGCTTGACGTGATAAGCAACCCCCAAGGTTGGCTCGATGACAGCATCCTCATCACCTTCCATCGTAACCAGCCATCTATCCATCCGCTCGTCGTAGTGGTTCTCCAGATTTAAAATCGCGTTGAAGTCGTCTTCCGACATGCTCTGCTTCTTGATCCAGAGTAGCAGGCGGGCAAGAGCCTGAGGCACAGCCCCCATGTTCTGGTTGCGTTCGCCGACCTCCTTCACGATGGAACACTCATATTTGTGGTAAGATTTCCAGGCCTTCGCTTGGCATTCCTAGGGAGGGGAATGAGTGTCAGTGAATTCACTGACAACCATGTGCGCGTTCGGAGGGGCGGTCGTTCACCTTTGAGCAGTACTCGACGGTTTTGCAGCCCGTGCAGGCCGATAGTTTGACACAGTCTCTCTCACCCTCGTTGAAGAATCGACCGTCAGGGTGAATTGACGAGTTCAGATTACGGAAGCAATAGTCACAGATGCCACGGTTGTTGCCCTCGCAAACGACCAACAGAGGATGAGACCGAAAGATCTCAGAGCCAGCCGCCACGTCATTGACGACGAACAGACCACTGCCAGCGTTGAGGATCGAGGAGGCGGCGATTTTCAGAGGAACACTAGAGCCTGAGACACCGCCGAGGATGTGGTCGCATAGCTTGGGCTGGTCGTGGATGGGCTTTTCCTTGGCAGGCATCGTGACCGTGGTTGTGGCAGTTCGTGGAGAAGTCGGTGGGGAGGACGAACGGAGACGACAGGACGAACGGAGACGACAGGACGGCGAAGAGAGAAAAGCTCCAGGTATTGTATCGAGAGATTATGTGTGCTCAAGGCAAAGAAGAACGATTGCGTGTGATGAGTGTGGCAAAGGGGTGTACGCCTTGGTTGGGAAGGAGGAAGGAAGAGAGGCTGGCTGTTTTTCAGGTTGAGATCAACTTCTATGGAGCTTGAGACCCGTAAATCCTGCAGAGACGATGCGACTATGTGAGCAGGAAGTCGAAGTTCCGCCGTGTCTGGAAGGTGGACAAATCCAGATAGTGGTTGCCTATGTCAAGCGGTAATCCAGTGGTGTTGTTTCTGACGCATCCAGCCTGCCTCTCCACAACCTTGTGACAATTTGAACATTGAATTATCCTATCAAACTCTGGGGCAACCACCACTACCATTTGGAAAGCGGCACTGGTAATTTGGCAGCAGTTTGTGCAGTACACTTGTTTGTAGCATGACACTTTCAGTTAGAAATGAATTTAAGCAGGGCTTTTCGAAACCAGAGTGGTGACTGCTTTGAAAACAACATGAATTGCTCACCTGAGATTGCAGCAAAGTCTAGACCAATATATACAACAGTCTTGTTGAGATGACTTGTAAGAAAGACAACATCGAGCTCTATAAGTCTTGTGCTCAAGTCGACAATAAAGAGAATCTGATGCATATGCATGGTTGCCACAATGTTAACATCTTTGAATACGTTGACTAGGCAACCGAGGAAATGCAAAATGGATTTGTACCCATACCTGCAAGATATTGAGTGACTTTGGTACACGGGCATTTTCCCTCGAGTCACCAGATTAGGCCTTGGGGCTGGAAGCGCGAACTCTTTTATCGAGATGCAGTGAAAGAAGTGTTCTGGTGGGAACTCAGATCGGTCGAGGCTCAGAGTTCTACACGCCTTTCCAGGTCATCCTGAAAATCTGTCAGAATAGAATGAAGAAGACATAATGAAAGTCGTAAGACATGGCTTAGAGGAGTGAGGCGAGGATGAGGAAGAAGAAGAGCCTTATGAGTGAAACGTGAACGGATTTATCGCATCACACGTCCAGAATAGTGTTCCGATGTATCAAGCAGATTGCCCGGGAATGATGTGGGATGGATCTTTGGTGGTGTTGTGAAATCGAACTGGCATTCAAGAACAGTTTGTCGTCTTTGAGGGTGGAAATCCCTCCAATTCATACACAAATTCAGGTACGTTTAATAATCGTGTGTCTTCAACTGCCGACCCTTTGAATAACTGCCGTTCCTTCTGAAAAGACTGTGGCTGGCTAGCCGAGGCTGTGATCCATGAATATTATCACAAGGCTGACTCAGGGGAAGTCCTCGTTTTCACGGTTGGTATCCCGCCACGGTACGTAATTACCTCCTGGCCTCCTGCGGTGCCCTCGGCCCCTGCCTTTCCAACAATTTCCAAACATGCGCATCATGTCAAGGAGCAGAACAGGGCCCTGGTATACACCGGAACTTCAGGAAAGCCTCTTCGGAGTTCCACGATCGTGAACCAAACCAGCCTGGTCCGTCGACTCGGCTGAACGAGTGGCTGGCGGCCTACAACCTTGGAGAGATATCGAAGCCTCATGAGGACTACAACATGCCAGTGGTGAACAAAATACCATTATGTCTGCGAATGGCAGGAACAGGGTCACCAAAGCCAAGAAGGGTAAAAGAACCACCCGGTGATCAGGGAGGTAGTCTGTGGCCGTTCTGACCTGTACAGATCGTGCATTATTTACGCCTATGGATGACTTGCTCGTTGTAGTCGTTCTTCGCGAAATGGAGATTTCGCCTCTGGATCCCGATTTCAAGAAATGAACTACTTTGGTGAATTTGAAGCACTAGGATAACATTAGAGATATATGCATAGGGAATTTGAAGAGTATATGGGGGCACTTGTAAGAATAGTGTTTCACGCGGGTTGGGGGTATTGCTACGTTGTACGGACTTGAATGCTAGAAGACTAGGGTTCGTTTCTGATATCGAGAATTTTCTACACTTGTATCTTCAAATCGCAAGCCGTGTTGCATAATACAAAGATTAGGTGTTCCCGGTTCTTGCTGATCCTTTTAGGCTGAGAATGGGCATGCGAAAGGCAGCAGGGTGAACTGAATGTCCTTGTCTGTGGCCCCCTCTCCTCCGCCCCCGGAACTAAGCCATGTAGACACTCTCGGCTTGCCATCTAGATTACCCGATAGATGAATCATCATTCAAGCGTTTAGTCTATGAGCCACCCACTCCCCAGGGGGGCTGCCCACAGTGTAAAAGACCATTATCCCGCAGATGGCTATCCCACATGTGTTGAATTATCCCACGGGTTGCTATGCTTAGCGTATCCTCTGTTGAAATCGCAGGTCACTTGTAGGAAGTAACTTCTGCGGTCCGTTCTCATCCCGTCTCTTGCAAGGAGCTGATCAGAAGCAAAGCTTCTGGAATAGAGTAATTTACTACATAGTGGAGGGAGCTTTGCTTCTTTGTTATAGACAAACCCCCTGTTTACATTCGGCAGCGTGATTAATCAGTTGAATCGCTGATTCTGATATCCGGATCAGTGCTCTATATCGGTTCCGGATTAGTCTACCTAAGAGGCTAGCGCCCGTCAATACGTACCTAACTCTGCCGGGCGGCCGCCCGCCGCAGGCAGGAGGGGGTCTAGAGGGTCTCCTCCTAGAAACCCGCTAGCTAATATAAGAGCCGAATACAACTAATTCTACTCTTTGAAAAATTATTAAATAACTCTCTTTGTAAAACAGCTAGAAAGATAATCAGCTCTATTCTAAAAATAATAAATAGCTCTATCCTTAAAAGCTTTGCTTCTACGCGTGCTAATCAGAAGCGAAGCTTCTGA
>MUZK01003960.1:0-19880 GCA_003013055.1 Juglanconis sp. DMW523
GTCTGGCCTGCTCGTCTCAGATGGGATTCAGGGGGACGCTATGAAGGGTTACAACTCATATTCTCTGAAGCATTTGGAATGTAGAAGCACATTGGCCCGTTGAGTACAGCTCATGCGTGCGGGCAGGTCTCCGTATTTTCTGCCGACACGGATTTGCTGAGAAGACTCTATGTCCAGTCGTCTTATAAACGGTTCAATTGCCATGAAATGCGGTCTCCTACAACTTTACCCTTGCCTAGCAAAGGGCGATAATCTGCTAGGTTCTGTGTAAAGAGGACTGTTTATATAGCGAAATCAACACCGCGTCCACCTACAACTTTTTATCATCCGATCCATCCCATCAGCGGTCCTGCGACCTCACCCATCGTCTTCACATACTCGCCGAACTCATGACGAAAACAACACACCCTCCTCATGATGGAGGGCCAAAAGTCGTCAATGCAAGCCGTTTCCATATATGCACCCAATCGAAGCCCAAGACTATACCAGTGTCACCGGCCAGAACCCACATATAATATCAGAGTATAAGTAGTCTGAATTAAACAAGTATGCTTCAGTAATACGTTTCGCTAATAAAAATAGTAATAAGAAAATAGATACCTAGGTAGAGGCAGCGAAGCTGACGTAATCGCCACTTGTAAATGTGCCCCCGGCTGTCCACGTTTCTACCACCCTGCTACTATAACGAACTCACTCCGGCAGAACCCTACCTCCTTAATCCCTTCACCTACGTACTCTTCTCATACTGCATTGCACCTCCGCAGTATTACACTCGTCTCTGCCTCTGCCGCTGCAGTTCATTGCCACGCTACAGGACCTCAGTCTGGGGGGCGCCTCTTGATTCGGGGCCTGGGTTTTGAAAGCAAGGGGTGGACTCCGGCGTTGTTTCGACGCGTCGGAGAACTTGTTGTGCACAGCAGAGGTTTTAGGCTTGTTCCAATCTTCAGGAACTTCATACTCTCCTTCGCTCGAACTTCCCTCCGATTTACGACGTTCCACGGGGTCAAGGCTGCTCCAGGTTAGGTTGGATCAGTGCTGTCCATCTTAGCCAAAGCCTGGGTGCCCGATGGACCGTCCTGTCGTGTTGCTTCCACGCAGGGGATCACTCATCATCCTCGTGCTTCTCAATGTAACACTAATCCTATCTCTAGTCTCATCTTGACTTATAAAATGACTACAATGCCCTTTCCACAATGTTTAACATCGGCCCCAGTGGAGGGCCTCCAGATCTGCCTAGCACCCAAGATTATACTTTATTTAAGAATACAATTAAGCTGAGATTTAGCTATCATTTTGCTCTTGTACTGTTAATAGTACTATATAATTTTAGGTGCTAGATTTTTAAGCAACCTCTGTTATGTTAAGAACACAATTACAGCTTCTACAGCTACATTAAGAGTTTAAAAAGTAACAACTACTTAAAGCTGAATAGTAGCAGAGTTAGATAGGTGGCAGCATGATGCAGCATAGTACAGAGCTATCTAAGCTGGTAAAACTCTTCTTCTAGTCGGCTTCTTCTGCCTTATTTGCAGCAATTCTTAGTTGCCTCTCCCTCCGATGACCAGAGCCGCCTCTCGAGTTATGGCTTCACATCTGGGAACGCCACCCTACTGCTAAAACCGAGAGACTCCTCAAGCTTGCGAGCTTGGATATTGAAATCGAGAACGTCGAGTATATAGAGCGGCCCCAATAGTAGGGCATTCTGGACTCAGCAGCCCTGAATGTACCGACTAGAACGTCCTACTCTCCCCGATGTCGCACACATCAAACACCCCCGTCTCCTCCAACCCTCTCCTCCCCAGCGCTTCCCTCAACTTGACCGGCGGCTCCATAATGGGCTCCGACGTCAACGCCCACGTGCCCCAATGGATCCCCAGCGCCTTCTTGCACTTCGTATCCCGAAATATCTCAACCGCATCCTGCGGGTCTGAGTGCATCCACGAGAACAGATACCGCGGCTTGTACGCGCCGATGGGTATCAGGCCCACGTCGAACGGCCCCCGCAGGTCGCCGATCTTCTTGAAGTCCGGGTTCGACGGCAGGTGCGCGTACTTGTCACCCCAGTCGTCCTCCGAGGCCGGGACCTCCGGCACGGAGCGGTAGCCCGTGTCGCCACCGAAGTAGAGAGACCTGGTGATAGGGGATGAGGGCGGGCCGGTGGACGTCACGGCCCAGGAGCACCAGAGCGTCTGGTCGGTGTCGAGGCTGTAGCGGGAAGAGGTGTGTTGCGCGGGGAGGCAGGAGATCTTTGCTGTGATGGCGGCGGCGGCGCGGTCGTCGCTCTCCTCACCGGCTTCGTCGAGCTTCACCGAGACCTCGACGTCTTCCCACCAGTCCATCTCGGTCACGCCCGTGACGCCCGAGGCGCGGAACCAGCTGGCCAGGCCCAGACCGACGAAGAAGTGCGCGTCGGGAAAGCGGGTCTTGATCTCCTTGATCGTGGCCACGGATAGGTGGTCGTAATGGCTGTGCGATATCACCACCGCGTCCACGAAGGGCAGATCCGCGATGGCGCAGGCCCGACGGGTGTACCGCTTGGGTCCGGCGAAGGTGAAGGGTGAGCAGCGGTCCTCGAGCACGGGGTCGAACAGCACGCGCAGTCCGGAGGGGAACTCGGTGTAATGGCATGCGTGGCCCAGCCAAGTGGTACGCAGGTCCTGGGATGCGAAGCGCGTGGCGAGGAAGGTGGGCGTCTGGACGGGCACGAGCTCTTCACCCGACTTTGGCGCGGGGAAGCGCAGGCTTCCGTCGATATGTCCCCTGAGCTGAGAGTCAGCAGGTGCGGCTGGGGCGTGAGTGAGTGGGTGAGATTACGTACTTGATGATTTTGAAGGGAATCGATATGTGTGTGAAATCTTTTACGCCAGAGGGATGTGGGTTCTTGAAGTGTGTGGTGGTGCCGTTCTTGGCTTTGACGTGATGAGGCTTCGCAGCAGCGTCCTCCGGGACGGCGGCCCCGAGCGCTGGTTTCCCGACGGATATCGAGTACGGCATGGTTTTTGGAAGGCTCAACAGTGATGGAGATGTATCAAGTCGTCTGGCAGAGACCCGTATGTAAGGGCGTGTGAGGCAAGACATGGAGTGGAAGAAGGGTGTGGTGCCTCCTCGTGGACGTGGGCGTCTTGCCGAGCTTTTGAATGCGAGTGCGATGAATGCTAGGCTTCCCCTTTGATGCAGTGACCTCGGCCTTTGGTCACGAGAATGCAGAGTAAGTCCGATGCGACCACTATCTCCTGCAGCAGAGTGAACGCAGAGTCAGTCACGCCACGAAGATGACGCCGGCCTGGCCGGGCTTTTCGGGTGGTCAGTTCCACCGTGCCGACACCTATCCCTAGCTTCATCCGAACCTCTCGTCTTTTTGGGTCCCTTTTTTTTGGTCCGGCGATTTGGGCTTACAGCTCGTCAGCAACCAAATTTACTAGTCCCAATCTTCCCTTTGAAATTTGGCTGCCTCGATTTTCTCAAGTGCAGCCATGTCAATGACGCGTTCACACTGTCTGGCCGTTAGTCGGGGTCTGAACACGACACCCCCCCCCCCCACCGGGACAAAGCCCCCGGAACAAAATCAATCAACAACAAGGGAAAAATCAATAGATGCATTTCTTTTGAAAGGAAGAGGATAAAACAGAGACCGAGATGCTCATCTTGATCCGAACCTAACAATTATGTTTTGGCAATGTCCTCTTCAACGGCATTTGTGAAGTCTAGAAAATCCTCCCACCCACTAGGAGCAAGATTCAGGTCGAACCAAGCAAGTAAAGAGAGAAATTCCTCTTCTCTGAGCTTGGAGAACTGGCCCAGCAAAATAGGTCCAGCGAGACGAAGTAGTGTATTAAGTAACCGAACAGGAGAACAACTTAAGGCTCTAGAAAACTTGATATCTGAAGAGGTGCAAGGCTCTCAAGTGAGGAGAGAGGAATTGAACTAATCAAAATCTGAACTTCATCTTGTTCATCGACTTGAGTGTGAGTGCATGTGACCACATATTGTGATGTATTTCACACACAGGTGCTCGAGAGTGCTGAAGTGCAGACTGGAGATAGGGTTAATGCTGCCGCCATTAGTAACAACTCCCATCACTTGGTGGCCTAGTGCTCTAGGGTCCAAATGTAGAGTACTTACNNAAAAGGGGGGTGGGGGAAGGTCTACAGGCCAGAGGCGTACCGTCGTACGGCACAACATAGAGACTTGAGCATAGTCTTGCACAGCATCTGACAGCTGAGAATGATGTTTGAGGGGGCCGACCATACATATCATCATGCGAACACATATCCTCGTAACAAAAAGAGAACAAGAGAATATATCTCTCCCTTTCTAATTCAGTTGACTTGGCTGGTACGGTAGTACTAGCTCATGCAAGTAGACGCAAAAGGGACACAGATCATCCAATCAACTCCTTCCAACTCACGCTCTGCTCTGGTTTCACTACGTTGTTGAACTGCGGGGTTCACACACACAATAAATCACATCCATCAGGCAGTAAATCGATTGCGACTTTCACTTGGTATCATCAGCCCACCGACCTGATAAAATTGCAAACATCAGCAATTGTCTGTCAAGATACATTCTACCTAATGCCGAACCTCCCCATTCGGCCGGGCGGTCTGCCGTCTGATTTCCAAGCTCCAGCTGCTGGTGTGGCGACCACCTTAAGACCCATCCCATGCCACTTCTTTTTTACACGAGGTGCATGCTGGCATGGCGAGAAGTGCAAATTTTCACACTCGGCAGATATTCAATCTACGACTACTAGTCATGCAAGCATCGTGCAGAGCCCTCCAGACTCACGATCAAACGTACAGTGCCGCTTCTTCCTCCAAGGGACCTGCTCCAAGGGAGACAAATGCCCCTTTGCTCACTCCCCGACCGGCCTTCCACCGTCTACCTCGGCTCCCACAGTGACCGTGAACGATGAGGTGAGGATTGAAGTATGGTTTTGATCGTTTCGATACTATGCTGAGTTCTATTTCCAGGACAACGTCTCCGTAAGACCCGATGACGGCATTCGACAGTTCTGCGGAGCCTTGGTCGAGTTCCAAGACGGCGCGAGAGTAGGCAAGCTCAGCCTGTCGTCCGATTTCTCCGCAGTCCGCATCGATAAACTGCCGCTGGAATCCTCCGCCGCTTCCGTGACAGCCTTGGCCGCGGGCTTGGGCTTCACGATCCCACCTACTTGTGTGCGGATGTTGATTACCCCGGGAGCGGAGGCATCGCACAGCAGCTGCATCGTCCGAATGGAGGACCCGTCGTTCGGGAAGCGGTTCTGTGCGAAGGCAGCCAGCTCGAAGCCCGTGATCGAGGCCGTGCCGATGACAGCTGCCATGCCGCAGTCGTCTGGCTGGTGTCGTGTGGACTGCAAGAAGGTCTTGATCTCCTGGTACAGATCAACGAGAATCGCCTGGTTGAACTTTGCGAACGAGGACATTGCACGGAAAGTAAACCGGAACTTCGCGACTGGAGCGTACAAGATTCTTGATCGGGAGGTCAAGAGTAGTGGTCCTGTCCACAGCAGTGGTGGAGGCCATAGACATTTGGCGTGGACCGTGACACTCACGGACGTGTCAGGCACTGCAACTCAGGAAGATGTCATCCGCCCCATCCCGACCTTCTGGAGACCTCGACACGTGGAAATGGGCAAAGCGAGCTACTCCGCCAAAGAAGACACTGCACGCTCCACGGTCAGGAGGCTCTTGGCTGATATAGGTCCTTTGGAGTGGTGGGAGGCTGCACATGGGACGGAGGGAAAGCGGATGAAAGCCAAGGCTCGTTTTCGTGACGATACAGATGCGAGAAGAGCCGTTTCTTCACTGAACAACAGACCGGTACCATTCGACCCTAGATCCGCCGTCCGACTGAAAGTACAACTCGTGCATTCCACAAGACTGAAGGTTTCGACCCTTATCTACGAGGCTGTCAAGGACGAGGTTGAGCGCCACGACTTGACTTGGAAGGCGCAGCATCTTCAATTCATCCCCTATACTCCAATCAACGGACAAAGAGTTCTCAAGATCGAGGGGGCTGACAGCAAACAGGTTGCCGACGCTAAACAGGGGCTCGAGAAAGTCTTGGCTGGCGTCGTCGCTATGAGAGGCGACGAAGTGCTGTGGACTTCGTCATTTGGATCTAATAGGAGTGCATACGACAGAGTCAAGCAGCTCGGGGCGGAGCTCAGTGTGGTCATCATTCGCAACACACGAAAGCGAGAACTTCGTTTGTATGGCTCACCGGACAAAGTCAAACAGGCAGAGCAGCGTCTCTCACAGCTCCTGAACGAAGTGTCTTCTATCGCCTACACGATTTATCTGGACCCGCAGCAATTCATGTGGGCCTGTAAAGGAGGATTTAAAGCCATGGTGACGACACTCGGGGACAGTACCGTCACTTTTGATATCATCAGCTCGCCAAAGCGCATCATGGTTACTGGATCCGAAAAGGAGTACAAGGCAGCTCTCGAGATGGTGAGCTCGAGAGACACAGAAGGTGCCAGGCGTTCCGAAACAGACACAGAGACATTGTGCGCGACATGTTGGACGGAAGCTGAGAATCGTATACTCACACGGTGCAACCATGTCTACTGCACCGAGTGTTTCGAGAACCTCTGCTTCTCGGGATCCTCCGAAGATAAGGAGATGACCGTCGTCTGCAAGGGAGGCGGTGGAAATTGCGACGCTATCTTCACCTTGGAGGAGCTTCAAGATCATCTCCCCTCTGCCGCCTTTGAGGACCTTCTCGAAGCCTCCTTCAAGTGTTACGTCCGTCTGCACCCTCGCGATTTCAGCTACTGTCCGACACCAGACTGCAAGCAAGTCTACCGTCTCTCAGCTACAACGAGTCTCTTCACTTGTCCACAATGTCTCACTGCGATATGTACGACTTGTCAAGTCAACCATGACGGCAAGACGTGCGTCGAAGACAAAGACATCCGCTCTGGAGGATATGAGGCACTGGCAAAGATGAAGAAGAAGCTAGGCATCAAGGATTGTCCCAAGTGCCAGACGGCGATGGAGAAGACGGACGGCTGTGACCATATGACATGTGGTGGGTGCGGGACACATATTTGCTGGAAATGTATGATGACATTTGATACAAGTAAGCCGTGCTACGTTCACATGAACAGGGCTCATGGCGGGATTGGTGTGCAATGGAGATAAGGTTAGCCCACAGTAGGCTACCCAGCAGTACCGCAAAATAGAGCAAGCCGGGTGGGAAACACCAAGCCTAAAATCCGTATTCGCCCGTGTAGATGTCGCTTCCAAGACAATCAGAGGCCGAGAGATCAGGTAGCTGTTTGCAGCCCATGCCACTTGTTTGGCGAAGCTGCTCTGCTTGCCGACCCTTCTACATTACATTCACGAAGCACACAGACCTCATAATTTCCCGCTCACAGCGTCCGCGCCGTCTTCCACCATCCGTCTTTTACGCGACCTCCGTCTCCATGTGCAAGCCAGCGCTAATGATCCGCAAAGTGTTAAGGCCTGTCTCGATGATCCCGATACACCAGTCCCTAGAAGTTAGACCTTGTAGCATTAAGCTAGCATACGATCTGCAAAAGCCCTAGGTCTTGATCAACCCTCATTCCGTAGCGTGTAAAGATACCACCAACCTATTCCAGTATGACTAGGCGATAGAAGACGATAGAACTGGGTAGAATAAAGCTCTTCTAACTTATACTCCTTGCGGCCGAGTCCCGCGTAGCTCAGGGTTCTCGAGCGACGGCGCCATGGCGGTTCTTGACAAGCGCCCAGATGGACCAACTAGGCCAACTAGGCCAACAAGAGTTGAAGATATATAGCCCGCGTGCAGAATTTCGGGGAAGAGGATCACATATCATCCTCGACACCCGAATTTCCAGAAAATCCTTTCCGTACCCATGTTCTCAAGTTTTTTTTTCCACCACAAAGAATCCACCCAGCAACAGCGCCGACACGACCAAACACATAACAGATCTTGCTCGGCAGATCTTGCTCGGATATTCATATATGAATATCTATATCAAATCGATGACTATAAAAGAAGGCGTCGCCCGCTCGGGCAATGCAAAGACCAGTGACGGGGACAAAACCGAGACAAAGCCACAAACTCTCCCCGTACGACAACGAATTCAACACAACGAGCTGCACGCCGGCAGCTTCAGACTCTGGCCACTCGGCTGCCAGGGACCGACGCAGACACCCAGCTGGGAAGTCTTCGATAGCAAAATGAACAGGCTGCTGCAGAGCAACGACAGGATCAAAAAATCCTGGTTGCGAGGCCTCACCCGTGAGCTGCGCATAACCATCAGGGACAAGAAATTCGCGGACGATTGTGTCCCACCACCCCCTGAGGAACCCGAGCAAGAGCCTCTCGCGACCCATGATGCATTCGACAAATCGTGGTCATCCGTAGCGGAGAAGCTGCACGCCGCTAGAATGAGAATGCTCCACAGTATGGACGATGGCGTCGACGTGGTAAGCCAGAGTGACGAAGATACTATATCGGAGGAGCAGGCCAGAGCCCTGCTGAAGAGCAACTGCAACCTCGTGACAAACCTCTTGCAGAACGGCATCACGCCTGGTGAGGAGATTCGGAGGAGCACCGCGTATTTGTACGCGAGAACAAACCGCAGCGACTCGTCCCAAGGAACCTCGCCGGTCCCTTCCCTCATTACAGACGATGGCAGCGAGGGCCTTTTCTCCGATGCGTACGAGCTGCGAGACGGTGATCTGTCCAACCTTGGATCATGGGACGAGGCAACTCTAGATCCATACCGTGGCATGCTCGACTCCGCAGAACGCAACGGCGATTATTTCTTCAATGAGGACGTACTTCGGGAAATCGATGTCGCTTACTCCTGGCGAGGGCGGAAATGGAAGAGGCGGGTCCATTTTGACACGGAGGCCATGCAGGCGCCCGAGAACGGTCCGAAGTACAGCCTGCGCAGCTCGAAAACCAGGCGCATCAGACTAAGACAGATAGAGTGGGAGAAAGCCAGAGCTGAGGTCGAGGAAATATCGGAGGCGACGTCCTTATGCGACGACGCAGCCTTGGAGAGTACGACTGCGCTCCAAGAGGAGGACGATGACCACGGCGGGATATGGAGGAAGAGGTGCGTCCAGTACAATAAGGCTGGACAGTACACGATGCACGTACCAAGTGTCGAGACACAGCCGGAACATTACGGGGATTTGGCTGAGGACGAGTCCAAAGCACAGCCGAGGGAGAGCGAGGAGAAGGTTGAGAAAAACATCGACAGAAAGGCCGAGAAGACGGCCGACAAGACGGCCGACAAGACGGCCGATATTAACTCCGAAAGACGGAACAGGATATTATCATGGCTCAGCCGGAGAGCGTCGCGTGAGGCTGATCGTCCCCTGCATCACGGTAATCCTCAACCTGACACGTTATGGTCCAACCCGGAGGCGCTTGCAAGACTTGAAAGTCACGATGGCATAGGGAGAGACATGGAAATATGTGGAGGAAACAAAGAAGATATTTCGAGGTGGCAGGAGCTATGTCGAGAGGCATTGAAGTCTAGAATGGATCGTATAGTGTGGGAGGAGACTTGTGACTCCTCGTTCTGGAAATCTGTCCGTGATTCAAGACCTTCATAATCACGGCCTCGATGACAAGCAGTCAGTTGCAATGGGACTTGTTAGAGTAAAGATAATGTGAGGGTTCGAGAAGCATGAGAGCGAAGCAAAGAATGTTGATAAAACTGAGTCTAGGTATTTTATATTAAGTAGATATATACCGAACTTTTCAATACCTACTACCAATGAAGGGAGTTCTCCTTTTATGGTCGCTTGGAATGATGGTATATAGCACGCAACATCTTACGCTGGAAAGTCGGTTCCAAGTCCTTCTAACTTTGTCGGCGACTAAACCTGGGACATTTGCCAGTCCTCCTTCAAAATATCAGCGGCCTTTTCCGCTACTGCATAAACACTTGTTTGGATGTTTCCTCTGGGGATCAGCGGGAATACACTGGCGTCCACTACTTTCAGCCCATCCACTCCGTAAACATTTAATTCCGAATCAACCACGCCGCCCATGTCTCGGGGCATCATCGCTGCAGTTCCACAAACGTGATAGTGCGGAGTGTACCTCTGCCTCACAGCTTCCTTGGCCTCCTCCAGCGTCTCCACGCGCTTGCCGCCGTTGTGCAATCTCCTCCCATTCTCCTTGAACAGGCTCTTCAAGGGCTCTGTGTCGCGAAGTTTCTCTAGCACGAGGACGTGCCGGGCATGCATCTCCAGATCCAATGGATGTGATACGGGCCGCGGGTCGACGAGTGGAGCATCTGCAGCCGAGGGGGACTGGATATGCGTCGAGCCACGGCTGAATGGGTGGTTCAAGACGGCGACCACGCTGGCGTAGGAACCATCGGTGCCCATCCCATATATGGCAGCCGGTGAGTGACTTTGCTCTGCGTTGAGCTGGAACGGCCCCAGGGTGAATTGTGCGGAGGATTCTCCTGCCAGGCAGACCTGCTCACGGAGAACCTCGGGCTTAGCGTGTGTCTGGTCAAGCTCTTCGAGAAGCTTTGGGACCGACGCTGGTGCCAGGTTTCCTGCTTCATCCTGCTCTAGCAGTGGGAAAAACGACGACGCAAGCGCATTGACGGAAAGTGGGCCAGCCTTGTCTGCCTGGTATGCTGCCATGATGGGTCCCATAACTGCTGGATTGCGCAATTGGTCGGCAGATGTCATCGGATCAGCTACTTCCCATGAGAACGGGACGTAGCCATGATCCTGAAGGTTTTCTCCCACGCCAACACTTTCCACCAAACACTGAACATGATTCCTCGCAAGAACGTCTCTGCTTCCGATGCCGGAGAGCTCAAGCAGCTGAGGGGTCTTGATAGCTCCTGCTGCCAGAACAATCTTATGGTCTACGGTGACCTGTCTGACCTGACCATCTTTTGCGGTGAATTCGACACCGGTGGCCTGGAACGTGCTGTCGCCCTGACCCTGCTTGGTCAAGAGGACTTTCTGTACCAATGCCTCAGTGAGAACGCGAAGATTCGGTCGCTTCGCGATCTCCTCCGAGAAGTATGAATTTCCGGCGTGACTCCTTTCGCGCGTATCAGGATGCATTGTGGCGGGGTTGTTGAAAGCTCCAGTAGACACGCCCGAGATTGGGTCGCCGTTGATAGGTTTGTGGAGGTTCCTCCACGCCCTGGGCCACGCCTGGCAGAAAGGCGGATATCCTTCCCCGCTGCCGAATGAGATTTGCACAGGACCATTGGTACCATGTGCGGCCCCGACGTAGTCGAGCATAAGCTCATCCTTGGTCTGGGCCTTCGGCTCGGTATAGGTATGAAACTTGCGGAAGTACTTCTCCATATCGTTCCAGGCCCAGCCTTTGTTACCTAGCTTTGCCCAAGAATCGAAGCCCGACTTGGACGGATAGATGACCATTCCGAGGTTGATACTATCAAATTGATGTCAGTCACCGAGCTCGGGACTTCAGGAGAACCTCTCGGGATAGGGCAGAGGGAGGACTCACGCTGAGGAGCCGCCCAGGGTCTTTCCGAGGCATTGTGCCAATTTCTGCCCGTTGAGACTTGGCTGTGGCACCGTAGTGATACACCAGTCGTAATTTGGGTCGAAGTAGGTGCTGGCGGCAAGACCTTGAATAGTAATTTTCGGGTCACTGAGTTGACTTGCTCCAGCCTCGAGCACCAGCACCCGGACGCGCTCATCTTCCGTCAATCTGGAAGCGACAACGAGCCCCGAGGTGCCACCCCCAACGACCACAAAATCATAATGTGAGTCAAGTCCATGAACAGAAGAGGTGTCGATGGAGGCCATTTTCGCGTATAAGACAATAGACCAAGAGGTGCGCGATGCTATGGCTTCATTGACGAGGAACGACAGCTCGTGGAGATTAAAGGTGCTAAAACGCGAGGGTGGACAGATTGAAGTGTTCAGGACTCCCAATCGGTCCGGTTTCTACTCGCGCAGAAACTTGTTTATCGTGAATGGACCATTTGCTGCCCTACAGTACTATCTCCGAAGGATAGGCAGCAGGATTCTTTGCAGGATCCAATGTTTAAGGACACCTGAGAAAATTCGTGGGCCTCCGTATGGAGCAGCTGCATCTCTTACTGGGCTGCTGTCGCCTTGACGATACTGTGGTGTCAGACCGAAATATTAAACCCCTGTCAAGTATTTATGGGGCTCATATGGGCATTTGTCATACCATATTGGATTAGCAAGTGGACATTTGATTGAGTAGGGAAGTGGAGAAAGACATTGTCTGGGCTTAATACCAATGGCGGCTTATCGTTCCCTTTGAGGTACTCTACGGCATCACCATTATGCTGGGGAAATCCTCTAATTCCTCAAACGCCTGTTTGGAAGCATGTCTCGCCTTATCCTCATTGCACGCATTGCTAGGCAATGGCGTCCTGCTTAATGGTCTCTGCCATCCTGGATACTATCTTTCTCTGCCGCCAGCTGGCATACAACTAGGATACACCAACTGACGGAGTTCAGTATGCTGGGACCAAAATGCTGTCTATATCGTTGCTGTAAACACAAACATGGGCACAGGCTTTCTTGTGATGCTGTTGCTATCTGGTTGGGAGTTGCAGATGCCTAGTATCACATAGCATTATTAGGTTACCTAGTAGGTAATAATATTAGGGTATTTGTAAGCCACTATCCTGGCTGACCTTTCTACCAACATTCAGACGCCCAATGATAACAGTAGACATTACTGAGCTTTACAGCCATGTTCATCATCCGCATCTTCTCAATAGGAGTTCCATTTGAAGATTCAGCTTGCACAACCCTTTATGAGATCCTTTCTGCATGTTTGGAGCATTCCAGACAACCTTTCGATTGGCACATTCCAGGTTGCGGTGGACAAGCCAGAAGGATGTGAGTAACTTCGAGGACAACCCAAACAATGTTCTAGTAGTTGATTACAGACAAGTAGTAGCTGATAGACAGCATAACAGGGTCCGCAGGGAGAAGGAGATTCTGACTAGGTACCTAATCAGTGAGAACATACCTAGGTTAAGACCCTTTAATGTCCCTGTTAATGCCCTTAGAAAAGGAAGCATCCTTCCTCTCTCTTACTGTTAACAGCACTGTATAATCTTAGGTGCTAGGCTTTCAAGCATTCTTCATTATATAAAGGAAACTGTTACAGCTTTTATAGCTATATTAACAGCTTAAAAAACAACAACCACTTACCTATAGGTGGGTATTTGGGTGATACCTAAACTACCCATTTCTATATAAAGTTGAAATCTCTCTAACAAATATCTTGAATACTTCTATGCAAATCAAATAGAAAGTGTAAGGGCCAGGACTAAGTAGTAAATAATTAGTTCTGAATTAGATGCATTAGGACTTCTAAGGATTAGGATATGGGTTAGGATATACAAATTACCTATAAATTTACCTATTACCTGTAGGTTACCTATAAGTCTAGTTAACATTTATAGGTTGCATATAGGTAATACCTATTACCTGTTATGGGTAATTCCCAAGCCTAGACTCACAGCTGAGATGGGCCATAAGGCTCGACATGCAGAAAGGGGTGAACGTATCATCATCGAGAGTTTATATGTTTGCATTGCATTGCAGCTGTTTGTATGATCAGAGTCACACTCCCTTCTTGAGTCTATTCCAGAGGCTTGCTATCTGGTATATGGACAGTATGGCCAAAGAAGATACTCAGCAATGTGGTGTAAATTTGGAATGCCTGTCTTTGCAATTCCATACACACTAGATCCCACGACGGATGTAATCGAAGGTGAACAGGTCCGTATGAAATAGTCTCTGTGTCTGGGATAAGACATTTTACACAGTTTCGTGGTTCGGATTACCGACTCGTATTCGCAGGGCAAGACAAATCTTGGCCGGGCCCCTTGTGCCATTGGTACCTGGTGTATCGTTGTTGGGGCCAGAACGCAAAGCCTCCAAGATAACACCAATACAGCTGTATGCATAATTGGGTGTAAGACCGACTGCCATATAGATCATGGTGGACAGCATAATAATTGAGTTGGAAATTCCCATCTTCTGGGATCTTGACCGTTGTGCGTTGTCGTGTGTTGTTGAGGAAGCACCAATTCAAACAACCATATGAGATAATGGCCTTCATATCCGCATATTTCAACTCCTTTTGATGAGATTTCATGCTAGCATTCGGGTCAGCAACTATCCCGCGTTGGACAAGTTGCTTCGTTTGTAATGGGCTGCAGAAGCACGGCTTGCCAGGGCTGAGTCCATTCCTGGGTGGGTTGGAACCTTGACTTGGTTGACAAGGCCACTGTATGAAATGATGCAAATTTTGGGATGAGTAGCTGATTTTACCATATTTCATATTACACTGTATTCTATCAGAGGTAGGTAGGATTGGATTATGCAGAGGCGAGCCCTAGAATGCAAATAATTCCTCCAGCGCACTTCAGCCTGAGAATAATAAGCAGAGTCACCAGGGAATAATTGGTTGTGGCATAGTCATTGTCACATCTGTAGAATATCTCTGTAGATCATAATCTCAATTTTCTGCCAACACCTTTGATGGTGCAAGGTGACCTGCCGATCCACATCCGCATTTAGTGCACAGCACCCCCCCCCCTCCAAGCCCTAGCACCCAGTTGCCAGGCACCAAGTTTTCCAAACCTGGCAATTTTCTAGAAAAATTCCATCGGGTAGCCTATTGCTGCAGGCTAACTAGAATAAGTCATGATAGACAGGAGACTTCAAGACAAGGCAGAGAGGGTGGATCCTATTGAGAACTGCAGCTGTGGGATGTTACGGTACCTTGGTGGCGACCCAATCACTGCCTGATGACGATGCGGCGCTGCGCTCACCGGACACAGCCACATCGTTTGAGAACCTGCTTGTTAGGTCGTCCCGTCTAGTCTGACTCGACACCCAATCGTTCAAGAACCACTGCTGGCTGCACTGTTGACAAGGGATCGTCATGGATGCTGGCGCATACTATATTGTATGCAGTTAGTCAGGGGAGAGGTGCAATGGACCAATATTGGAGATTTCTCGTCACAATACTAGTAGTCTTTATATTTTCAGTATCACTAAGAGATGATGAATCAACTATGGAATCCATTAGTACCGATGCTAGATGGAATTGTATCTGAAGGGTTTTCAAGCATGCCACCTGCAGGTGCTACCAAATCTTGGAGGGCGGCATCCTTACTGGTCTAGGATTGATCCAAAAGGTATCTCACAGAAAGAATATACTCCCAGAGACATCCGAATACTTACTATCCAGCCGTCTCTACTACTACGTAGTCCCTAGGTATCTGAGCTTGTAAAACTTGAATAATCTTAGTTACTGTAGCGTGATAGTCTACTAGACTAGACGGAATTTGCATTACTTTGGCTGGTGGCTTCCGGATTCAGTTCCATGGTCTGCTGGGAATGGACCCTGGCCCAAAAGCTTCCAGGGTTAACACTATTCCAAGTTCACGGGCCTAGGTGTTTGATGTATCTTGAAATAAACTCCACATTGAATCCCTTGACGATCTACTCTATGGTCTAAATTGTCGGGCAAAGCAGGACTTATCATGAAGCCTTGTAGCATTGAAAGTTCCCGATGGTCAAGGCTCCCTTAGGAAATTCAATGAGGCTTGAAGTCTGGTAATAGAATTACACTCCTCAGAAACTCTTACTCAACCTAGGTATCATGTGAATACACGGCACTGTCCTCCACCATCATCTCTCTAGCCAAGTCCACAGCACCTCCACGTCCCCTACTGCTAGCAATTCTTTTTCCTAACTATCAGAGCATTTCTATTGCGAGTACCACACCTCCACCTTCTTGCGGAAAGGTTTCAAGGGCCGGGACTAGGATTGGGACCGGGACCAGGACCGGGACCAGGACCGGGACCAGGACCAGGACTATAATAGCGCAAGGACCAGCTGTGCGGGAGTGACGGTAACAGAAAACACCCGGGGAAACTCATTTTTATTTATTTTGTAAGTGCCGGCTTGTTCTGCCTTTCGGAGTGGTCAATGCATGCCATTGCATGTCATGTCATATCATGGCATAATTGACAGAGTGGTGGGCAGGTTGGGCAGCAAAGATGACTATGACCGAAACTTATTACGTGCGTCTGGCCGTACTCGTATATATTACAGTAGCGGGCTCTCGGCGTTTCCATTGCAGCTGAAAGTTGTAGACAGGGTCAGGGACGGCACTGCCTCTCTCAGAAAGCACACTAGGTTCGTGGGTCGGTGATTGTCCAAACAGAATGGACTGTCAATGCCCTGTGACAGCGCCGGCGAGGGAGTAAGCAGTAGGACAAGCCCGCGCGCCGTACGGGACGGACAGATGGAGTTGGGTAGAGCTTGTCGGAGTGCCTTTCTATTTCTTACAGTTCGAGTGACGGCTTGTCCCAGTCTTCTCCGGCTGATCATTGACGACGCCATCTTGACGTATTTTTGCAGGCGGGGCTGGAGTGTGCCATTATGCCTCACGGCATCTCGGCCGATCCCTTCTCAAAACAAAGTCCGACTCGGCCACTATGCTGTCGCTGAGCAATCAATCCCTGCGCCGTGCCGGTACCTACCTAGGCAACTCTGTACTTCGGTACTTCTACCCCTGCACCCTCGCTCCTGACCGGAAGATATGGCCCAAGCTCCCAGTGGCTCCTGGCTCCTCGCTACGCTGCGACGGCGTGGCTGCGTGCAGGTGGGTGTGGAGTCCCACTGGGGAACCAACTGTGGAGTCAGCTTCTCGTTCCCTGGTGGGTCAGTGGGTCAGTGACGCACTGCGCCCCTGCCTTTGGTTTCCCTCCCGCAAGCTGCCGGGCTGCTGATCAAGCGCCGCCCATTGTTCAACGGCGACAAAACCAGGACATGCTCTTCAACCGAATTTTTCACACTTTCTCGCACACACCCACACCCACTCACACATCATCCGCCGTTTGTGTTTCTCGATTCCAGAAAATCGTGATTCTAGACCCATGGAGTCGTCCGGTCTGAAGAGGAAGGACACCACCAAGGGTCCTCCCCTTCGCATCCTGTCGCTAGGTGAGCGCATTTCCGATTTCCGATTCCCGGCTCCCAACTCCCAACCTCCAACCTCCGCGCCACCTGGTAGCCACTCTGCCTGTCTTTGTCCAACTTTGCTGACAATCATATCTCAACTCCCACAGATGGCGGCGGCGTTCGAGGCTACAGCATGTTCATCATCATTCAGGAGATCATGCACCGCACCTTCGTCGAGATGGAGGGCCGCGCCCCGAGGCGTCACGAGATCCCCAAGCCCGCCGACCACTTCGACCTGATCGTAGGCACCGGCACCGGCGGCCTGATCGCACTCATGCTGGGCCGCTTGCGCCTCGATCTGGAAACCTGCAAGGAGCTCTACGTGCGCATGACCCGCATGGTCTTCGAGACCGACAAGACCATCCTCGGCATCCCCACCCACTCGACCTTGTTCAAGGCCTCCATGCTCGAGCAGGCCATCAAGGAGGCCGTGAGGGAACATACCTTGTCGGAGACCGAAGGCAACGATGGCACCGCGTCCGAGATCTTCAGCCCGCTGAGCACACACTCACATTCGCGTGGAAACTCGTATATTCCTAGGAGGCATGCCAGCAACGCGAGTGTCGTCAGCTTCAGCGCTAAGAGCCCGACCGCCCAGATGGCACGGCCTGCTTTCACCGGACGGGGAGGCGATCCTAATGCGCGCCTCTATGACGAGAGAGAGAATAGGACAAAAACGTATGTTTGCATTCTGCTCCTTTCAAGGAGAGACTGGTATTCATGGGACTGACTGACGATCTTGTAGGTGCGTAACCGCGATCTACAATGGCGCCAATAGTAAGACGGACGTCGTCATGCTGCGCTCGTACGACTCGAGGAGAGAGACGGCCCCGGAATACGACTGCACCATTTGGGAGGCCGGGAGGGCAACATGCTCGATCGGCTTGGCGTTCAAGCCAATCAGAATAGGCCAGACCATATTTCACGATGGCGGCGACGGACGATTCAACCCTTCTCCCGAGGCGCTGGAGGAGGCTGTGACGAACGAGTGGCCTGGGCGCGAAGTGGGAGTTTTCCTCAGTATCGGTACAGGGAAGAGGCCCAAGGGCAGCGACACGAACAAGCACGAGTGGTACGAAGGATTCTTGGGTGGATTTGCCGAGGCAAAGCGGAGACTCATCTCCAAGATCGAGGGCTGCGAGAAGACCCACGAGCACATGAAGAAGGACCTTTTGATGGCCAAAGGAGTGAATATCGACAACTATTACCGGCTGAATGTGGAAGTGGGCGTGGGCGAGTTTGGCATGAACGAGTGGAACCGGTTGTCCGATATCTCCACGTCGACGAGGATGTATCTTGGTCGCAAGGTCGAGCAGAAGATGGTGCAAGACACAGCTATCAAGTTGGCCAAGATCAACCGGGCAAAGCAGCGGTTCGAGCGACTGAGCGAAGAGCCCGAGCTAAACCAAGACAAATACAACCTGCTGTCTCCGCTCGCCATCGAGCTGCCAGCGGAAATACCAGACGCATGGCCGCCAGCACCCAACACACCGTCGAGCCGAAGGTCGATCGACAGACAATCATACGACTCCGGGGTCGACAGTTTAACAGTCCCGAACAACCAACGATCCCCACGAAGCTCGTACGAGCGTGTCCTGCCTCCCATCCCGCAGAACGAGGAGGCTCCCTCCCCTCCACCACTCTCGGCGCCCCGCCGAGAAACGCCACCTACTGGGAGGAGCAGGCCGCCATCAGCGCCGGCCGCGCCAGTGGCAGACCCCAATGACCAAGAAGATCGCCTGGTGGTACACGCGCCCTCGCCCGCGCAGTACCGGCAAGCCGCGGGGTCGGACAAGATCGCCATCGTCTCGGCGGACGAGCGTCCTCGAAGTAGCCATGGAGGCTACGGCCCTCACTCGAGGGTGGAGCCTCCGCCATTACCCCCAAAGACGCCGCTCCCCGAGCACCAAATTGGCCCCGGGGCGGTGCGCCGCGTGGGTACGGCGCCGGCTATCTCTGCTGGTGCGCCGCCGCCGCCGTACCCGGTGGACGATGAGCAGCCACCGCCGCCCGTGGGGAGAAAACCACCGAATTATCGCGGTCGGTGAGGGAGCTAGTGCGAGATGAAGTGCACCGGAATATGCATGCCTGTTTTTGAAACGGACAAACTAATGGGAGACGTGTGGACGAACGGATACGGAAGGGCTGTGAATGTTCATCATACCTTGGGTTGGGTCTCACGGTGTATATAGGCACCAGGCTGTGGGACCTGCCACCAGAACTGCTCTGGGTTTGAATCATGACGGTGCGGCGTTCAAGGAGGTTCTCATTTCTCGTTTCATCAACTAGGATACCAATTTTCGCAGCATATATAAATGCTTTAATGCTTCTATGTTTAATCTATCACCAAAATTAAGAGACTGGTTTTACCCCCAGATGCTGTGCCTGCTGCTGTACAAGAAGGCAGCCAGCCGCCTTCTTCTCGATCTAATCCACACTTGCTGGACCCGGCAGTCTGGAACCAGAGTGGATCTCTCGATCCGCAGCATCCCCCTGCAGCAGCAATCCATGCCCATGCCGATCATCACCCTGCAGCATGGGATTGTTGAAGAACGACGGACGTCAGGACGTCCAAGAACCGTGTCTGAAACGCGATTGCCGCATCCTATTATGCAGTTTTTGTTTATTATATTGCGCGTCTTTTTTGTGCTTCTGCGTGTCTTTCTGGCTGCTTAGATGGGTACCTAATTGGTTGCGTCTGCTGACACCACCACCAGGCTGGCAGGCTTCGGCAGCATGTCAGGATTCCTTGCTCGGAAGGAAGGACTGGTGATTTGTTTTTTGCCTTTCTTTCTTTTATCCTGTCTTTCTTGGTCTATGCGGGTCTGGTCGAAGGGGGCATCGGGGGAGGGGGGTGCAAGC
>MUZK01003961.1:0-19888 GCA_003013055.1 Juglanconis sp. DMW523
GGGGGTCGGGCGGGGGCCGGAGCGGTGCTGACGGCCTCACACAGACCCGCTCCACTTTCTCGTTCTCATCATCGTGCGCTCCGCGGCCAACGTCGTGCGCCTACGTAGCCGCATCCAGCCGCTGAAGAAGCACACCATCAACGACGCCGAGAGGCGCGAGCTGTGCGGCATCGCGCAGAAGATCCTCGACGCGGACAACACCATCTACAACTCGCCGACCCTCAAGAACTTCCGGTGGCACACCAAAGAGTTCTTCCTCTGGGACGCGCTCATCTGCATGCTGACGAGCCTGACGATCCCGGGCTTCTTCTCGCGGGCCGAGCTGGATGCCAGCTGGGCGAAGCTGGTGGAGGTCTGGGCGCACCACCCGGAGCTCCTCGAGTCGTGGCGTCCCGTCTACATCATGGCGGGCAAGGCGATCCTGGAGGCGTGGGCCGCCCACCCGCCGACTGATTGTGACCCCGAGCCCGACTTTATCACGACGCTCAGGGCGCGGCGAAACAGGGCCAGGCGGGCTCCAGCGACCGATGTGAAGGAGTCGACGAGTGTTGGGGGAGATGTAGAGGCCGTGCCGGTAGTAGATTCAGCAGCTATTGGGGACTGGAGTGAGACGGGCATGATGATTGGCACCGGGTTTAGCCCCGGCGTGGGAGACTGGGTCTTCTGGGACCAGTTCTTTCTCAATGCGGAGATGAGCCAGGGCTCCGTATCCTCCGTTCAGGGGATGGGACCACAGTGAGAGAGAAGAAATTTTATGAATAATGCAAGACTTTCAGAAGAGTGGGCAAGGTGTAAATCGTCTACCCAATGTGTTGGCTCTATATATACATACCACTATGGACATTTGTTCCACCAGGGAGAATGAATACAACGAAATTAGCATCTCGGGGTTTTGGGTGCCAGACACAGCCTTAGCAGACCACCAGTTGCGAACGCCGTGGGACTCTGAGCTGACCGCTGGTACGACCTAGCTCTCATCGTTCGCGATGAAGTAGTTAGCCGCCACAGGTAGTCCGACCGCCTCGACAATAGGGGTCAGACTGAAGTTAAACCTGGCATCCGTCGTCTGGTCATAGTAGGTCCCATTAAGAGCAGCCTCGCTTGGCACGTACGACGCCGGCTGCTCAAACAGATAGAAGACGTAGTTATGATAAAGCTTATCTCGGGGACGAGGTGCCGTATATTCCGAAAGAGAGTCGCTCGAGTTGACATAGGCGCCGGTTGTCGCGTCGAGGGTATAATTCCCGCCCCACCAGTGCAGCCGGGTGGTGGTATTGGCCGCCAGCCCCGGCACCAGAGTATTGTACTTGTCTGCTGTAGTGACGTCCGAATCCGGAATGTTCAAGTCCAGCATCAAGATCATATACTTCTGAGCATCATCGGCTGTCGAGCAGTTGTGAAGCGAGTAGACGTCAGGTTGGCTTGTGACATCTACGGACGAGGTTAATTAGGACCCCAGCTGGGTATTGGGCCGTACATGAAGTCTTACTATCTGCGCTCAAAGTCTCGTCCGGTGTAACAGCAAGACTGTCGAAGCTCACCCCAAGGGTCTCGTTCGCAGAGGGCGACCATCCCGCTGGGGTGGTTGTGGAGGCAACAGCTCCCATGAGAGCGAGGGCACAGGTGAGGGAGCGCATGTTGTTCGAACGAAATGCTCAGTGCAAAAAGAAGGGATGCTCGTGACGGCGGTAAAGACTGTGAATGTCAGGTTGAAGTTTTTCGATTCCCATCATAGATGATGAGCGCTGATGGGAAGGGGGGGTCTAGGGATCGAATGATATAACTCAGGGGTTGTCCGACGCGTGGCTGCAGGTCCACCTCAACGCGGAACTCCGAGAGCAACTCGGGAAGCCGAAGGATGCCGCCGGTGCCCAGTCCCGGAGGCCAGTCCCGGAGGCCAGTCCCGGAGGCCAGTCCCGGAGGCCGGGGCCAGACAATGTTCGGCACGGCTTCCGCATTTCCACATGAGAAGAGCGGTCGGCTGTATACTTGAGAAAGCCAATGAACCCGTGGACATAGCAACCCATTTCATTGGTTTGCAGACACCGTACCTGAAGGGACAGGCCATCTTGCACTTGTGCTGTCATGTTCAGCACGATACAGTAATAGAGGCCACGCTTTCACCATGGGTTCGTGAAGCGGATGGATTTGATCGTGATCGTGATCGTGATCGTGATCGTGATCGTGGTGATTTTCGGCGGCGTGCAGCAGGGACTCTAGACAGAGGTTATAGGTTGGGCTGGCTTAGTCACCGTCTCGGTAGTGACAACCGAGCTTGTTTTATAGGCTGACATTCGAGCAGAATATGATTGGCCGGGTCAGCCTAGCGTGAGAAGAAGTGACATCACCGTGCGTGAGGCCCCTGAATAACATGCAAGACAACAACAAACTGCCCCTCTGTCAGTCCATTTCCGGCCAAAAGATGCCTTGCAGGCGTTCGTCTGGGCCCACGCAGCCGCTGGTCTTGGGAGTCGAAAGTCGAAAGTCGAAAATAACAACGCGAGGTACAAAGGGATGTCTGAATGGGAAGAATGCCACCAGGGCGTGTTACTGTGGTAAGATGCGGTAAGATGCCCAGATGCCTCACCATGACACCGTTGGCCTGGATATCCCTGGGACAATGGACAATGCCTATGCTCAAGCGTCGATGCGGGGTGACTGACGAACGCCTGACACTGGACCAGAATAGGCAGAATAGGCTGATCCGATCGTGCCAGATGGGGATCCGTTGGAAGGTTTGGCATAGAGCTCTGGAAGCCACAGGCCAGCGTCAGTGGTAGGCTTCTTCCTTCTTCTACCTATCCTCGAGAAGGTGTCCCGTTTTTTCCCTTTCACCTTTCCTTTGGGTTGTTCACTGTCTTCCTTCACCATCTGTCCACTTCGACATTCCGAACCAGAAGTCACCACTGCCATCATGTCTCAAGTCTGCCCCGTCGTCGGCACCACCAATTCAGTCCTCCCCCCATCCCACCCGGACGTGGATCTTTCAAAGCCTGGCCAGACCTGCCCCGTTGTTGGCGCGAGTATGTTCCACCCAGCTAAGTCCCATCTTTCTTTCTCGTAGAACATCACACTCCGTCTTTAAAAGCTACGGGAGTTAGAAGAGGAGTGGTTCCCAGCAGCTCCTGCTCGAGAGACATCTCGAGCTGTGCAAGGACATCAGCTGACGTCAGGCCATAGAAACGGACCACCACCACAATCTCTCCAAGCACCCCTCCGTTCCTGTCCCTGATGATGCCAAGAACGATGCCACCTCGTCTGCCGACGCACAGAAGTGCCCTGCTCTGAAGTCTATCGTTGACGAGCCCAAGTCCAAGGAGATGGACGACAAAGTCTGCCCAGTCGTCGGTCCCGTCACCACCATCCTGCCCCCCGACCACCCATCCACCGAGGGCAAGCCCGACGATGCCGTCTGCCCCGTCACCAAGGCCCAGATTGGCCACCACAAGGGCAAGGTGATGACCCACCCGGATGTCACGAGCGCTGGTGCTGGTGCAGTGTGCCCTGTCGTCGGCGCGAAGGCTTAGGAGGCTTGAGCTCGGACTTGATCGTGGGAGTTTGCGGTGTAAGATTGTGCTTATATATTCAGGGCGGGTTGGAAACAAGGTCTACAACTGTCTACGATAGTTCCAAGAATGCAATTGGGATGAATTTACGGTCATCGGGCGCATCACAGTGCTCCGGGAGAGAGCTATTGGCGCTCTCAGAGTATCAAATTCGACCCCTTCACCTCGGAGTCCCGTCATGGTAATCAGGTATAGGAATTGATACGACGCGAGATAGCAGCAACACCGAAGATCATTCAGATGCTGCTAGGGACACCAAAGGAGGTACTAGAAGTTGTGGGTATTTGAGCCAGAGTCACTGCAATATGCATTGGATCCGGGCACCAAGCTCGATATTCGGACGAAGTTACAGCCGCACATCGCCATACACACAAAGTATTGTAATTCTCTGTCTTCTGAGGCGCGGTTGATGGCTAATAAGAAACGCGTAAGCCCTTTGGCTGGACCTTTCCGAATTAGGCCCCCTGTAGCAACTGAAGGCTGGTAGTATAGACACTGGGATTGGAATATTACTCATTAAATATTCGTACTTACGTTAGCCCCGAGCCACAGCTTTTGATAAGATAGAGTATGTACCTACCTCCTACTAGGTAGGTACATAAGAAGCCTGATCCATTTCCAGCCCCGGCCCTGCGATTACACACCTTCCCCAACTGCAACTGCCAAACCCTGGATCGACTTCGCCATCGGCGCTCGGATATCAGAGGGTCGATACGGCTAGGCTTTACCGTAATACCGATGGTGCTACTGGTGGACAGACTCCCCGGACCTTGCATGATGCATACCTACCCAAGGTAGGCATATGGTCACAGTTCGTCTGGGGTTATTCGCCGTCAAGATTTGACAAGTGTGGACCCACCAGACGATGAGTATTGAATCAAACATCGTGCTGGCATCGCCGGCTTGTACAATCGTTCTAGGGCAGGTGCTCAAAAATTCGGGATCTAGAGAAGAAAGATCGACTTGTTGCTTCTCCGGATGTAACATGGCGTCCTCAAAATAGTCCCGCAATACCGACTTGCAGGGCTGTTTGATTTAAGATACCGATAAATAGGTACTCAAGGGCCGCTACTCGACACAGGACTGATGGCATCGGGAGCACGGAAACGAAATGCCTTCTCTCCGTTCGTCCCTCGCCGCCCTGGCCTTGTTGGCTGCCGCTGGCCTCGGTCCATCCGTCGCTGCTCATCCTGGCGAGACTCATGACGCGCTCGCCGCCGATATAACGAAACGTGATCTGTTTATGAGAAGTCAGACTCATCTTCGCAAGCGGTGTGCGTCTCAGTTTGCGACTCGTGGCCACGAGCAGAAGGCTGCCGAGCGACGAAAGGCCCTTGTCGATCAGCTGCGTGAGGAGCGTGGCATTGCTGTCAATGGTGAGTTCATTTTCACCTCGCATATGTTAGGTTGATTTAGATATTGCATCAGGTTGCCAGTGTCACTACTAACTTGTCAACAACAGCCGGTCACTACCACAAAAGGGACCTTACCTCTGTCCTTGCCACTGACCACAACGAGACGCTCGTCGACCCTGATGTTAACCTCAGCACCGGGCAGGACGCCGTACGTAACTTGGAATCAGATATCTGCCCGTTTACTCCACACACTTTTAAGTCTTAGGATCGTAATGAAAAAACTGGCTCCTCCTGCTTTATGTCTTGGAACTAACTGTTTACTACCCTCTCCGTGCTCTCAAACAATTACTGATACCCAGTCCTGTAGGTCTTTGGTGATAATACCTCTTGCATCCTCTGGCCATCCATTACGGATCTTCCAGAAGGACCCTACTGTGAGTGACTATTTCCAGGCAAAGTTCACCTGGGAGCAGATGCGGCCCAGACTGACGCGAAATCAGACGTCCGCGAGGAGCTGATCCGCCAAAACGCCATCGAGGACCTCCAAGGAATCAACATGACACTGGATGTCCAGATCATCGACATCAACACCTGCGAGCCCGTAGCAAACCAGTACGCCGAGTTCTGGCAGGCGAACCAGACGGGTGTCTACTCCGGCACGAACAACACCGACAACGGCGATGGTACAGACCCGAGCATCCTCAACACGACCTTCTCCCGAGCCATCTGGCCAACCGACGATGAAGGCGTGGTCCAGGTCCAGCTTGGATTCCCGGGGCACTATGCGCCTCGCGCAACCCACACCCACATCATCGTCCACCAGAACACGACCGTGTTGCCCAATGGCACGCTGGAATGGGGTGCAGGTACGCTCGACCACGTCGGCCAGATCTTTTTCGACCAAGATCTGATCAACGATGCGGACCTCATCTACCCATACACCGAGAATCCCAACGCCATTTTGCTCAATTCCAAAGACCAGGTGCTTTCCGCGGAAGCCGCCGCCGTGGACCCCATCGCTTGGTATGTTCAGCTCGGTGAGTCCCTCTCCGATGGTATCTTGGCCTGGGTCACTCTTGGAATCGACACGACCGCCATTTACGATGTTGAGTATGCCGCGACATGGACGGCGGAAGGTGGAGTGGAGAATCCAGATGCACCTAACCCAGGCGCCTCCATTGGTGGCGGCGGTGGAATCGGAAAGGGAGGTGGTGGCTTTGGTTCTGGGGGTCTAGGTCCTTGGGGGCCTTGAGAAGCCGGGGAAAAAAGACTTGAAGGATAAATGAGAGAACAGGTGGTGCATGGAGCAAAGGACGGCATAGTTGGCGGACCAGACAAGTTGGAATGTACTGCTGCTTCATGTGCTTCCTCACCTATGAGCGTCTTCCCGATATACAAAATGTTGAAACACCCCCGCCACTCGCTCCAAAAGACCACCAGTAAAGCACAAGATAGACCGACCTGTCTCACTACCTTGTAAGTTCTGTTCACAATCCCCGTGGTCTGGAAGCATTGGCAACATGTCTCTACCAGGTTCGAGTACATGCCTCTCTTACTACGATATATTTCCCCTCTAATATGTAAATCCCTGACCCCACAATAACTTTGTCAGGTACTTAGCTCTGTAAGTGGTTGTGTTTTGTTTACGCTGTTATATAGCTATAATATTGTTTTGCTCTCTCTCTGTTAAAGACACTGTGCGGTCTTGGGTGCTACCTAGGTAGGCTTTCGAGCATCGTCTATTATTGGAAGGAAACTGTTACAGCTTTTATAGCTATATGAACAGCTTAAAAAAAGAACAACCACTGATATAGCTATAAAAGCTGCAACAGTTTCCTTTCTATAATGGAGGATGCTCGAAAGCCTAGTACCTAAGATTATTGACTTCTTTAATCAGAAATAGAAAGCCCTTCGTGAATTAGCTTACTAAGCTATACTTAAATACTGTTTTATAAGAGACCCCAAATGATGCTTCGACCGCGAATCTGTGCATCGATAGGATTTCCCAGGTCGTCGCGGCCTGTTGAGGTTGGGATAATCTCCTCTACATCACTTGCGAAGGTTATAAGTCCACGCGAGCTAATCTCTACTGAACTGTGGTAGCAGAAACCACGGAGGATACTTACCTAGGTAGGAGCAGCTCTGAGATCTTATTTGCCAATGCAGTCCACAACATGGTCCTTATGCGGGCCGGAAGTCCTACGGCCACAGGCGCGGACGATGTTTTGCTGCTGGTCAGACAATGGCAATGACGCCGCCACCCCAGAGATCAACAAGTCTGAAATTCGAGTTGTAGGCGCTGAAATGCTCCACGATCGGGCCGGATTCGCCGGAATAAATATTCTCCTGACAACGTCATAGGCGGGTGCGCAATACCCTGCGACATTCAACGTTTGTCCACTTCTACCAAAAGAAGATATATAGGCAGAGCAATCACGATTCCTCGTGGACAATTATACTTTCTTCTTACCTCATTTGCGCACACCACTACCTCGGACGCAGTCGGGAAACAGTCATTCTCCTCGTCCAAGATGTCGAGTCCCCTCAACCTCGCCGTTATCGGGACCAACTGGATCACCGGCTCCTTCGTCCAGTCAGCCCATGAAAGCAAGATCTTCAATCTCGTGGCCGTGTACTCCAGAAAACTTCAGACAGCACAGAATTTCATCTCTGAGACACCCTCTATCGCCAAAACCTCGTCCGTCAAGCCGTACGACAACCTTGACTCAATGCTCGCCGACCCATCAGTCAACGTGGTCTACATTGCCTCGCCTAATTCTTTGCATTATGAGCAAGGAATCAAGACATTGAATGCAGGAAAACATGCCATCATCGAGAAGCCCCTCGCTTCGAATCTTGACCAGGTTGACGAGCTCTTCAAGCTGGCGGACTCCAAGGGCCTTTTCCTGCTGGAGGCGTACAGGCACATCCAAGAGCCAAATTTCATTAAGTTGCAGAGCCTTCTCAGCGACCCGGCCAAGAGAGCCGAGAAACTTGGGCCTATCTACGGAGCAAGTATCAACATGGCAGTCTACTCGTCCCGCTACGCCAAAGTTTTGGATGGCGAGGAGCCCAATGTGCTCTCGCCCAAGTTCTCGGGCGGAAGTCTCTGGGACATGGGATGCTACCCCGTGATATTTACAATCGCACTCTTCGGCAAGCCTGCCTCGCAGTCATATTACCCTGTCGTCATTCGCACAGGCGTTGACGGAGGTGGGCACATGATCCTGAACTATGCTGCGGAGTCTTCGAACCAGAAGGAGAAGTTCACGGTGCACGCTCACACGAGCAAGATCTACACGTCCACTGCGCCAACGGAGATTTACGGCGAAAAGGGCACGATCCGGGTGAACGGGGCTACTGGAGTCACGGATATCAACACCGTGGAATTCATTCCGCGAGGTTCGAAGGAAGCCGAGCAATTAGCTAACACGAACCCTGAGTATACGGGCATGCTCAACCTGACCTGGGAGGCAAAGGAACTGGGCCGCATTTTGAAGGAAGGAGACAGAAGGTCGGAGACTGTGTTGAGGGCTCTAAGTCGGGATGTGATCGAGGTTATGGAGGATATGAGAAAGCAGAATGGCATTTTGTTTGAGAGTGAGAAGTAAGACTGGTGAGGAAGAGTAGAGATGTTAGAAATAAAGTCGGAACTTGATGGTGGGGTTTTTAGAAAGGTTAGATACTCCAGAGGTATTTATTATAGACAAATCATAGTTTGGTCCTATCTACCTATGCTGAGACCCCGAAAGGCGTTGAGGAGATGTGTCTCACCTAATCCTAAGCTGGAATTCGTAGGGGATGGTATGGCAGGGAGCCTATTAAAACCTATTTACTAGTAATAAGGCAAGTTGTGAACCTTATGCCTCGAATACAAGTAGACAGAGAAACCAGACCCTTGACGTGGCGACATGTAACACACTGTTGTCTGTTACAGAGGAAGAACGATGGTTCGTGCCTACTTAACCTCTCCCCAGGGACCTCTTGGGTAGTTCAGGCATGTCGATGAATCTCGACAACTCCCGCCGCCAATTTCCACCCAGATGTACTGCCTTCTCAATTCACACATCCTGGAGATGTCTAGGATCCGATCCTACATTGAAGCCATCCTGGACCGCATCCTTTTACTTCATCATTGGCGAAAACATGGCTCACTTCACTGTTAGTGCTGTCCGTGCTTTCAGTAGTGCTCAGTCTACGGACAACACCAACGCCCTTTCCTACTTGAAGGACATCAAGGTACTTGCTGGGATCATTAAGCATTTCTTTACCAACGACAAGGAGCTCCAATGTCGCTCCCCGTGCTGTTGGATCAGGCCCCCATCTAGCGCCCCTTAGAATCAAAAAAGCAGCTTATTGCCGAAGATCTGTTCATCCCTTCCAACCTCAAACGCTTCAGCACCAACCGACCCATGGCCAGTGTTACGGCCCTGCTAGTGTACCTCACCGATGAGGAGGTATACATGGCCCAGGACGACCAGCACTCGTACCGTACAGAGACGGTAAGTCGAACAGCAAGTTCAAGCAGTGGAAAGGGACCTACATTCATCATAGTGGTCAGTAAATCACACAATCATCGAGCCAGGTTCATCAAATGCTGGCTAGGAGGGTTCAACAACATAGTACGACAGGCTCCCTCAGCATGTTGCTCAACGGTAGATGGGTCAATCGTCTACGAAACCGACTCAGAAACGTGCCTCGATCGATCAAATAATTATCGTAGAAGTTGCAGCATCAACGGGGACATGTCTGCAGGCGGTCACGAGCGTTATTGAGGCCGCCGCTGAAGGAGACGTTGCCGTGCCCGCAGTGCGAGTGACCATAGGGAGACAGATTAAGTTTCCAAATAGTGCAATTGCGAAAAATCTGGAAAGGAAGTTGGTCATCCTCGCTCAGTGCGTCAGTCTCCCGGTTTGTGTAAGTCGAGGAGAAGTTGTTTCGCCCTCAGATGATGTTGAAGGAACGAGCCAAGTTTTGATCTTGGCTGTGCCCTGTCTCAAATTCTTGTCGACTTTGCTCGGTCCGAGACTGCTGGCAGCTAGCAAGATAGATTGGTCAACAAATCGATTGTAGAAGACGATGACCAGGCTCTTGCACAGTCACAACAACACGAAGCCCCAGAGGAAGACCCATGTTGGCATGTTGGTTGCTTTGAAGATGGTGGAAGACAAAGTTCTCCGCGATTTACCTTATATAACTTGATTACATGGTAAACTGTCATCATCAATGACTCGGCAGCCCTGTCTGTTCCGGGGTGGCGCCCCATGACGGGAAGGGCGGCTGTTACTTCGCGTATCGAGGAAAACAACAATCATGGGACCATTTCTAGTTTTCTGTGTCCGTTTTTGGCCTACGAATCTGGTATCCAAAGCTTTGTCCAACACCATGAAAGGGGAGATCAGCCTGTGGAGTACCATCAGCGCAGAACTAGGCAGGGGGCGATCATCCGCTGCGAGTATACATACGCTTACCGAAATATCTGGTGCATGGGCCAGCGCTCCGGTCGACTTTTGTTCAGCGGGGTGATCGCCTGATTCCACCACGAACGTCAGCTCGTCAACGCTTCTTGCTGCATCTCCAGGTGAGAGAGGGCGAAGACGTCTGGTAATGCGTACCAGTCGCTTTATCGAGATCTGACGCGTCTACAATGGCACAGGCCGTCAGCTCCAGGCTCAGAATTGACCAACTTCCAAGGCCCGCCAGCCGCCACTGACCCGTTGGCGGTGGCACTGGGCGCTTGCCCCTTGGCGCCGAGGACTGGGCGAGCCATGGAAGACGGACTCATTTCCCCGTCAGTGTTCCGTAGCTTGTAAATCGTCACTTCCCCTGGTCACGATCAGCAGGGCTGCTGGGTCCATTCCGGGATCCCGCATTCTGAAGATATCGAGAAAGAATGGATCTATGGCCCTCCCTAAAGACCCGGGTGGCTGGACAGCATCTTGGCGGGACTCTTCAGGGACGAAAAACAGTCCAACAACAAACGACTGATGAAGCTGAAAGCACAACCTCCGTGGCTGAGCATAGGCGGACAGCAGGCCGGTTTGGCCAAGCAACGGCCAAGCTGGCCAAGCACCTAGCCCGCTGTTTTTCCTTCCACCGAGAGACAACCAATACGACCGGCGATTCGTAAATGCGTAAATGCGGCAAGGTGGAATTCGGATTGGTGGCCCAAGGCACTGCATTGTGATTTCACTTGGCTGATGTAGTGCATTGTAGAACAGAGACAAGTTCCCCAGATCTTCAAATCCGTATCGTTACTCTCCGTATCATTAACTTTTCCACTTTCTAACATGATGCTTTGGCTTGCAGTCGTCCCGTCACCCTCACCACAAGTTGTCTAACATGCGGCCACACTCGCTTCTCTTCAAAACTCTCTCACTGGTGGGAGCAGTATCAGCTGCGCTGACTGTGGACGTAAACGATCCTCGTATGCTTGCTTCCCTGGTACCCCAGCCACGCACTCGAAGAACCCATGAGCTGACAACAGGCATCTCAGAGTCCATCAGAGACAATGCAGCCCTGGTAGCGCACGATCTCTTCAGCACCTTCTACGAGGGCAACCAGACAGGCAAAATCCCAGGGATTCTTCCCGGCCCACCTCCAGAGGGCGACTACTACTGGTGGCAAGGCGGCGCATTATGGGGAACAATGATCGACTACTGGCATTACACGGGTGACCAGTCCTACGTCAACACCACGAAGGAAGCGCTGCTATTTCAGACTGGGCCGAGCAATAACTACATGGACCCGAACTGGACGGCATCGCTGGGGAACGACGATCAGGCTTTCTGGGGTCTTAGCTCGATGCTCGCCGCCGAGACTCTGTTCCCGGATCCGCCGGCTGACGATCCGAAGCAGTGGCTGGCCCTCACGCAGGCTGTTTTCAACACGCAGGCGCATCCGGACCGGCACGACGACACGTGCAATGGCGGACTAAGGTGGCAGATTCCACCCAGTAATAATGGATACAACTACAAGAATAGTGTGTCTACTCCCCTTCTGTCGCTATCTTCACATGAACGACGAGCTGACAATTTGCGACAGCCATCTCCAACGCTTGTTTCTTCAACATGGGCGCCCGCCTCGCGCGCTACACGTCGAACTCATCGTACTACTCCTGGGCATGGGATAACTACGCTTGGATGAAGGGGGTGCAATACATCGACGCAGAATACGACGTCCACGACGGAGGTCACGTAGAAAACAACTGTACCGACATCAATCGGGCACAATTCAGCTACAACTCGGGCATGCTGCTTCAGGGCGCCGCATTCATGTATAACTACACCTCCGAACAGACCGACAACGATACCATGAGAACGACCGAGGCCGCGTTCTGGGAGAGCGAGGTCAGAGCCCTGCTCAACGGGACCATGCGGAATTTCTTCCCGGACAACATCGCCAAGGAGCCCGCGTGCGAGGACGTCGGCACGTGCACGTCGGACATGCTGAGCTTCAAGGGGTTCGTGGCCAGGTGGATGGCCGTCACGGCGCAGCTGGCCCCTTTCACGCGCGACACCATCATGTCCACCCTGCAGACGAGCGCGCAGGCCGCTGTACAGACATGCACGGGGAGTCCCGAGGTGAATCCCAACGGCCGCATGTGCGGCTTCAAGTGGCACGACACCACATGGGACGGTTCCACAGGGGCCGGGCAGCAGATGAACGTTCTCGCAACTCTGGTCAGCCTGCTGGCGACGAATAATGAGGTCACGCCTGCGGGAGGATCCGGTGGTGCGCCCGTGACGAACTCGACGGGCGGGACGAGTGGCGGGGATTCGGCGGCTGGGTATGGCGAGAAACCGTGGGAAGAGTTTGTGAGACCGATCACGGCGGGGGACAGGGCTGGAGCGGGCATACTGACGGTTGTGCTGTTGGGCTCGTTCTTGGCGGGTGCCGTGTGGATTAGTTTGGATGAGAGCCCTGGGTCGTTGGGCTCATTTTTCGGTGGGAAATCACGATGGACTAGCTGAGGTCCGGCGTTCACGGAAGTGTATGATTTGAGCAAGTCATCTTCGATGTTAATACGACAATGCGTTTCTAGATAGATATCACGAATCATGAAAATCATGAAAATGCAATATTTCGAACAGACGACGCTGCAAATGGGCAATGTGCCCTCGTTGATGTAGGCTCCTTCCATCGGGCGGCATGAGAACGAGGCTGAGTTGTGTCTCAAACGGTAGCCACAATATTAAGCTGCTTGGGGCCTCAGTCGAAAATTCTTGCAGGTCCTAGCCTGCCTGGGTATGAAAGACAAGAGGGTTGGGCTGTGAACTTGGGATTACCATCATTTAGGGAGAATAAGGCAAATTATACCTCCTTTGCTGGTACTAGTAGTCCGTTATCATTTACATGAGTCTAGGCAGGACATCCACGAAGACCACACTCAGGATATACTATGTATGCGACGAGTTGGAGCACATCTCGAGTAACACCCGGTTTCATCGCTCGGTCATTGCCCGGTCGCACCAAGCAATTTCTGATTGATATGGGAACAAAAAGAACGAATGTTGCAAAGGACGGACGTTGTCAGTCTAAGAAGAGGTGTTTATAATATATTTCACTAGCGTCTTGCTTTCAAGCTAGGTATTACCCATTCATGTATCAATAGTTTTTTATTGTGATGCCCCGATCGAGCGACTTCTCGGCAGCAAGCCGAAGGCCTACAGCTCCATGCATCGTGGAGTCTGCACTGGTGGCTTAGCGAGGGCGGTGGATGACCATGGAGACGTATATGGCTCTGTAGCCGTCGTTGCGGACGTGGCTGAGACTACGCGTTATCCCCTCCACAAAATGTGTCCAAAAGCTTCAGTATTCCACCAGGATACTGCTGGCTGTCAACATAAGGACAATGAGCTTTTGTTGAAACAGAAATCCTGCAGCGTCTGCTCTTCTACAAGGCCGATAGTCCTCTTTGGGAGTAGACTGACGCTGTGGTTTATCATCACAAGACTTAGGCTCGGTGACAGCTTAGTGTCACCATTGTCAAAAACTCGATTCTTCTGCCAGAGTCTGCGCAACATGCTTGGACCGCAATGTACATGTGAAATGCCAAGGATAACAGTAATATTACGGAACCCCCCTTCCCTCGTATACCACGCCTCTTGTTAGCAGACCTCCTGCCCCGGTGGATCGCTCACGAGGCCATGAGAGCGATATGCTTAAGTTCACTTCAATAATCATGTCAGTCATCATGCATACTGGACCTAGGTGCTGGCAAATGAGGCGGTGGAACTCACTTCTGAACCTGCTGTCCGACCTTCATTGCCGGATATTCAGCCTCCTCGCCCTCGTCCCGGCCCAAGTTCATCTGTTCCAGCCTGAGCTGTCTAGCTCTGTCCGCCAACTCAGAGTTAGGCGTCAAGTCGAAATCGCTGGACAGGTGCCAGAAGAAAGTGCTCGAGATCCTGATCAGAGGTCGATCTGGAAACTCTCTCTTCCTCTTCTCCATGGTGTCGACCGTCTTCTCATTGACGATCACCTCGTGATATCCTGCCTTGACGAGGCCGCCCGTGAGATGCTCGAGCTGCTTTCCTGCCTGGACCAGGAGATAGTTACCCGGAGGGATCTTGACGGGGATGCGCTTGCCGGTATTCCGGGCCCAGATGTGCAGGCCGGGGTACCGTGAGCGACCGTGGATGGTGAGGAAGTTGAGGTCTGTGTGAAAACCAGCGAGAATCGTGTCCTTTGCGCCGTACTTTCGCAGGTCTGATGCTGTTGGGGCCAGAATGTGAGGACCATACCGACCTGCGTCACTGAAGGTCTTCTCGGAAAGGCCCAGCCCAGCTGCTGCCATCTCGGCCAGACAAGATACACTGAAGCCACACATTCAGCCTCGTGAAATACTCATGAGGGAAACCGTCACTTACGCATTCTTCATTGACGTTCCCCATAGATCCATGGTCGGCTCCCACCTCTCCCTGATGTGAGGTGCTTCTGGTACAACATTCTTTGCATTCAGACCGGGAAATTGTGTCTCGTATGGCGGATGCTCGACCATCTTCCAGAAGAACCTGCACTTGGGATCTGGCTGATGGCCCATGATATCCAGTGGCCGCTGGTCCGGCGCAAGTCTCTTGATGACGTTCAAGCACGGCTCGTCAACCGCACACTTGGGCTTCTCCGTGTTCTCGAGCGTGGCCCCGATCTGGTAGCTCAGCTCGGGCCGTTCATCCTTCTTAAGCACCTCCTCAGGCTGTGCAAAGTAGTCCTCTAGCAGATCCAGGAAAGTATCATTATCGCGTTCGGAAACCCGGCTGTCGTGCAGGACCAGAGCCCCGTAGGCGATGAGTGCCTCTGCAGCTTTGCTGCATTCTGCGACGACCTCCGGCGAATCGTGGGGTTGACGCAGGAAGACATCCAGATCTATGATCGGAAGATCCATAGACAGCTCGTGAGTGGCGGCCATGGCTGATAAGTTGAGGCTGGATTATGAGACACTCGCTGCGAGAACCTCTATGTCTTGTGCGACGTCCTCTCAGCGCCGCGCAAAATCCGCCTGGTGAAAAATTGAAGGTGCTGCTGTGAAAGGAAATACAGCACTTACGACAGGTACTGCAAATGTCCTCCACCTAATTCGACAGGTCACGATGCGACCGCGGGGGGGCGTGACGGTCGTCCCATGATCCCAGATGATCTAACGCCTTTAGGAAGTACCACATACCGTGGCTTACACGGCGCTCGCCGAAAGTCAACAGAGAGAATCACTGGGTATTTACCAGTGACTTTGTCTGTCTGCACTGCCCCCTTCACGGTGAATATCTGTGAAGCCGTGTGAACTCTCCAGGGAATCATATTTCAGATCCAACAGCTTGAAATCAAGAACATCAAGGTCAATCTATCATGCTACCCATTCGCAATTCTGCATCAGGAAATAATATTTACATTATATAATATATATGGTGTAGTTCAGCCTGTACAGATGCTCTTTAGTCCCCATTGCCTTTTTGGTGGTATCACATCGATTCCGACACCAGTGCCTTTCCGTCCTGTCACTGACGAGGAGGAATAACACACTGGGATCGATACTCTTTCCAACCATCAAACTGATCGTGCAAACTCCAGCCGTACGCTGGTGACCTTTTGTCACAACAAAGCCTCCTGGGTTATTAAACTGTTGGTGGCGAACGACTCTCTTTTGGTCGGTGAAGGATTTTATTTCTCTGAGGGTGGTGAGGTCACAGGATCATCTGGTGGCGACGGTTGTGACTCCGGCTTCGCGTCTCTGTCTTCCTGCTGTTTGTCTCCCTCCTTCTCCTCCCGCTTCTCCTCCTGTTTCTCCCCATGTGTCTCGAGCTTGCTCTCCTCAGGAGGCTGCTGCTCTTGTTCTCGCTCCTCCTGCCTCTGTTGCTCCTGTGTGTTTTCTTGTTTCGATTCCTCCTTTTCCGGCGGCTCCTCCTTCTCGTTGATCCCAGTCCCTTCTGGGATACCCGCGTTGACGACCCTTAGTTCTCGGCATTCGCTCTCCGCATCCGACTCCTCATCCGAAGGGTCAACGAACGGATTTTGCCCAAGGGGTGATCGATGGACGGTGAGCTTCTTTTGGAGGCCGTTGGCCGAGTTACTCTTCTCGATGCTGGGCGGCTCCGGTGAATCGAATCCGAGCGGCACCTCGAGCGACATGTCCGACGCCACGGACTTGGCTAGGGACGCGGTCGACTTGCGATGGGGCACAGACCTGCCGCCTCCCGAGCCTCTACCGGGCAGATTCACGACGGTAAGCTTGGGTTTCACCTGTCCGGGTGGCGACGTCCCACTTCCTGCAACACCAGGCGCAGGCCCTTTCATCACCACTGGCCGGTTAGAGCTCGAGGTCATCAGCAGACTGTTTGAGCTGCTTCCTTGGCTGCAACTTCCGATGCGGAAGCTGCTGGCGTCCACGGGAAGCGGTACGCTCACCCGGTGGATCGTCTGCTGCATGGCCGGTCTTGGACTCAGCGGCTCGGGAAAGTTACCATCCGTCTCGATGTACGACTGTCGCGGGCTAGACGCCACGGTGTGGATAGAGGTCGGCCTGTGCTGCCACGATTCCGGTCTGCTCTGGTGGGTCCAGTGCGTAGTCGCCGAGTCGGTGGTGATGGCAAGACCAGGGCGGAACGAGCTCTGCGATGGGACCCGGTAAATCTCGTCGATCGAGCTCGTCTCGCCGTACTCAAACACGTTGCGTCGCCTGGCCCGCTTCCTGAAGCAGAAGTGCCAGAGAACTATTCCACCGATCACCAGCGAGACCACGCTCGTGACAACTCCGGCAATCACAGCCGTGGGGAGTGACTGAGCACCATCTGTTGCTGGTGCCGTTGTTGGCTGCGCGAGGAGCGGCGACGCCGAACTCGTTAGGGCTCCCTGGCTACTCGCGGACTCGGTAGGTAGAGACGTGATGAATGATGACGGGTCTGTGGTCCCAGCCAAGACCGCAGTTGATGTTATCATCTGGGTCGTTGTGGTCGCTTCCATTTCAGGCGCTGATGATGGCGGAGGCAGAGACGAAGTAGCAGGCGTCAATGTCACTGGATCTGGCGTAGACGTAGGCGTAGACGTAGGCGTAGACGGAGCAGCCGTCAAGGTCACTGGATCTGGCGTAGACACTATTTCTGAGGCAGGCGGAGTGGTGACGACAGCATCGCTGACTGTGGGCGTAACGTCGCCGAGGCCGGGGATGAGCGGAGTGATGAGGCTCTTCAATCCATTGATTTCCTCGCATATAGGATTACCTTCAGCGTCCAGGCATATATCAGCCATGGCTGATGTCGGCAGGACTTCAAGTCCCGAATCCCTTCAGTGGTTCATACAAAACGCCCAGTGGACAAACAAAAAGGAACGACGGTGGCCCGCAAACACCAACGTGAAGTTCGAAAGAATGACAACTAGGCTGCAAAAAGACCCCAGGATTAATCCACACGCAGCTGGCCATCACGGGGATGGTAGTAGGATATAGGCTACAGGCCTGCGGCAAATGCCGGCCATGTGATCACGGTCTTGGAACACTGTCACATTCTTCTGGTGTTGAAACATTTGACAACTCTGGCAGAGTGGCTTCCCGATAGACTCTGCCCTGGTCGTTTGAAGTTGTAGTCCAGTAAGCAGGCAAATCTGGTGCCGACGTCGATCCGGGTAGATTAGCATTGCCGAGCAGTTTAACCCTACTGTACAGCTGTGTGGAAGCCATGCCAGCGTGCCTTGGAGTGTATGAGCAGCAACAAGGGTGTCCCAGGGGATCCCTATGCCGTTTCCCACCCGCAACTTGTTTCCGAATATGGCCTGTGATACTCTACACAGTGTAGCATTCTTCCGATCTCTTGACCACAAAAAAACGTTTCTGATGCCATGGTGTCATTGCTGTAAATGAGAGGTATTTCGACGTGTTCCTCTCCCGCCTGTCATCGCCTGTCATCAAGCTGCGGGGACTTCGTCGTATGTATTGATTAAACTTCGGCCCATGTTAGAGATTCTGGCTTGTCCAATGCCTAGTGCCCCGTACCCAAACGCTTTAAGCCTTAATCATGTTCAGATGGAGGCGCCCACCACTCCAACAGGATCCGACACATTGTCCAGCAGATCCCGTGAGGCTTGACCAATTGTGGCCCCGGAACCGCGTTACATAGTAGAGACCCTGACTGGCGGCTTCAGTACCTCCCCGGATCATCCCAACTGCCCTTGCGACTGCAGACTTGACAGTCCAATCGGAACGCAGACAAGAACACGTTGAATCCTCGCTTTTTTTTTTTGCTGCCAGATTGGTGCACCCGACTCTGTCATGTAAACTTGGCATACTACTACACAGTAGTAGGCAAAGTCCAAGTCTGATCCGGACACGGCAGCGTTGCTGACTCCAGAGATGCCGGCTCCTCCATCTGAACAAGACTTTGAGACCGGACCCTGCCCAGCCCTATCGGTGCCAAGATGTGTAAGTTGTGTCTGCTTGGGCATATTGGCCCAAACCTTTCATGCCAACGGGCTCCCGTGCCTCCTTCATGGGCTACGTGGGTGAGGGTCCCTACGCCTAGAAGTCGACCTTTGTCTGCAAAGCCGGACTACCGCAACGATGGGGGGGGGGGTTGCCTGTACAATGAGGTTGATGCATTCTCACGGAACTCGAGAAAGCCGAGGCAGCACTCATTCAGCGATCGTGACCGGATCGGACCCCTCCATGTGACCCGGGCCGATGGTGCGGGTGCCTCTAGAATCTTGTTCCGTTCCCACCTGTGCACGCTGCATATGAGATGGGGGAATCTTACGTGGGATCGGACCAAACATATCGAAGACAGAGCGAGCATACACTGGCAAGCAGACGGTGCCATCCAATGGCACGAAACGGGTGCTCCTCTGCACAGACAAATTCAACTCTCGCGATTTATTCTCCGGTCTTAGCGTCGGCTTGAAAGATCGGATCTTTCTGAACTTTCCGAGGTAGTCAAAAGGTTAGGGCTAACATTGCCGGGGTTGATCATTGCACCACTTCGGCAGCTGTACCACTATGTAATCGTTCGACTAGACCCCTGTGGACAGGAGTAGGAGTCCCTTCGAACAGTATGCCTTGACAGAATGAAACATGCACAGCATCAAAGCATCCTACTGATTTCCACCTGCTGGGATGCGGTAGATGGGAACTGGCCCGTGTACGCCCCGACCTTTCTATCCTCCAGCTACACCTGCTAAGAATGACTGGATGTAATGAAAGAGAATGACCCGTTCGGGACGTTTTCGATGTAAGGTCTATATTCAACGGAGAAGATCCCAGTATGTTTACCGTGTAAAGAATGTGCGTATCAACACGTTAAATGCACCCGTGACTCTTGTCCACCACAAAGTCTCGAATTCCCACCTACTGTTTAGGTACTTCTATTTGCTAAGCGCCAGGGTAGGTTAAGGTGGGAGGAGTGGGTTTAGGGTGCTGGTACTCCGTATTTGTCCGTTTAAACATTGGTGGGGGTTTTTTAAAAAAGAAAACAAAATCCGGGGGAGGAG
>MUZK01003962.1:0-19899 GCA_003013055.1 Juglanconis sp. DMW523
GGGGAAACACAGGGGAAAGCGAGGTTGGAGGGAGGGAGGGAGGGGAAACACACGGCAGGGTTGAACAGGCCACCGCTGACGCGGGCGAAGATGGAGACGTTGACGGCGAGGGAGAAGCCGAAGGCTATGCTGATGTAGAGCAGCTGGGTGAGGTTGATGTCGCCCGGGTGGATGTCATCGCCGGTGTGGGAGGTGTCTGAGTTGGCGACCTGGGCAGCGGAGAGGGCCATGAGGAGGAAGAGGAACGTTCCTACGAACTCTCCCGAGATCTCGATGGCATGCAGCCGAAGGTGCTTAACGATGGAGTTTGGTGCCATGGTGAGAGGGAGGGGGGGCTGTGTGTGCAGGTGTTCAGCAGGAGATTGGTTGGTGGTTCTGGTTGAGAGGGGTTGAGGTGATCGTGAAGAAAGTCTGTCTCCTACATAGAAGAGAGAGAAGTCACTTATATCATATTTGAATGTTTAACATGTTGACTCTGGAGCATTCCAGTCTTCTTAGTTGCCGCGGCAGGGTTGTCTGTTGTGACGTGGTTCATGCCTTCCTCCAGTGATCCACCCACTGGTGTTTTCCTGCAGCATGTTTTCAATGCGTCTCCTCATGTGATCGATGCTTCCAACTAAGGTTTCCACGGGTATCAAGATAACGAACCAGGTCCCTTGACATGGAAGCAACCACCGGGCGACTGATCCCCAGGTGGTATCGATCGCCACTGCCGCTCCCACCATTCCAATATCGCCAAGCCATATCAACGCACATAGCTGCTGTGTTCAGTAGTACTTGTGCTATAGTTGTTGCCAAAATACCCAAGGTGGCAGCCTCGTGACCATAGCTCCCGCCACTATTACTGGAGAACTCTGCCAGTGAGGCTGTCTTGTGGGGGACGTTATGATAATGTGGGGCGATATTGAACAGCTCACTCGCTGCATGGAGAGACTTATCATGGTGACCCTTGGAGAACAGCTCGGTGTCGATGCCGACGTGTCGACCACTGGCTTTTCTAATCGAGTCAACCCTCATCGTCAAATGATTCAGAACCTCGATGTGAGCATGACTCCAGTCTTCAGAGACGTGTAGGGCGCACCATCTCCAGAGTTCAGGGACGCGCAATGCGGCCTACCAGATTGATGATGACGGGGTTTCCCGGCAGAGGAGGATGTAGGGTGCCTTGTACGGATACGGATGTAGACAGCTTCAGCTCTGCCCGTTGTACATAGTACCTTGACAAGCGTTCGCGCGGGAGTTGGCCGAGAGCGATCACTACCAGCACCCATAGTTGGAGTCCAAAATCATGCTTTCCAGGTTTCTCACCTTATGGCCGAGAACCTGGTCGAGAACCTGGTCGACGGAGAATGTTGCAGATACAAGGCTGGCATGAACAGGTAAACCAAGAGCCAGATGTGTTTGTGGAGTAAATAAAAATCAGCCATCGATTCCTGGCCTCTGGTTCTTGGTGTTAGCCCGTTGGGCAGGGCTGTCGACCCTGTCTTAGGCGCTGAGATCCGCTCAGGCATAAGCGTAGGCAAATGCGGTCAGCCTTCCAAGCGAGGCTATCCCGGTGAGTGAAAATTTTCCAGCATTCCAAGTCAGCCGGGTCCAAGGAGATGAAATAGAGCAACTTTGTATTTCCCTGAACTGAGGTTTGGTGTAGTCTATCGTCCGTCTGCAGCAGATGGAGCCGAGAAGAAAATATCAACTCTCGAGAGTTTGGTTCGTCTCCTCGGCTCTCTCTTTCTCCCGACTTTGTCATCACAAGAGCAACCACACTCGTTGCCACTTCCATGTCCCATTACCCACATCTCCTCAAGTCCCTCTCAGTTCCTGAAGGCCAGCGGGCGACCATGTCGACCTCTTCATCCTTGCTGTATTCCACGCCAATTTTTGCTCGCCCAAGTCCCCATCTTTGTGTCGTCAAATTGCATCGTACCATCCGTGATCTGCCCGCCACACAAACCAAAGTGAGTCTGAAGCCGTCTCTTCATTTCCGTCGGTCCAAGACATCGAAGGTATGTGCCCTAGGAAGAAAAGATTCGAATCCGTATCTCTCAACAGAAACGGGAAGTTGAGGAAGATACCGAGGTATCATTGCGAACGAACCAACGAATCCGGAAGAAAAGAAACGCGAAGATGGCCGAGCACGGGTGGAGAGAAGACTGTGGTGAAGAATGCACAGTCCGGAAGGACCATGCTGGGAAGACACCCTTCCACGCCGAAGCCGCGCCAATTTCTCAACCCGCCCTCTTGTTGTCCCTTAAAGTCGATAGATGAAAAAGAGTCATCAAATGGAGCCAATCCTCTTCTTATGCGAGAAACCAACTGGCCAAAGCAATGTCGAATATGTGACATGAGAAGGCGAAAAGAAAATCGATCCCAGTCAGGGATATTTGGGTGCGGGTTTTTTTTGGAGCCTGAACGCCGGGAACGACAAGGGAGGTGGCGGGTATAATACAAGTTTAAGAAACGACGGGGCGAGCGCCACGGCGGCCCTTGCCAGTAGGGACAGTCTCCCAGCCGTCGGCATCGACGACGGGAGTCGTAGGGGTCGAGGGCTGTTGGTCGCTGCCTCGGCGCTGCTCGCTGGCACGGCGTTGGTCGTTGCCTCGGCGGCTGGGCTGACGCTCTTCGAAGTGACGTCCACTACCCCTAGAGGAGCCTCCACCACGACGGTCGCCTCTAGGGCCGGACGGGGCACCACGAGAGCCGCCAGAGCGCCAGTTGCCACTCTCGGTAGCTCTGGTCGAAATGGGCTCTCGAGGCTCCCGGGGCTCGCGGGGTTCACGGGGTTCACGAGACTCACGGGATCGAATGGGGAGCTTCTGGTCGGCGCCGTTGCTGTCGTCCTGAGAAGCCTCACCCTGGGTCTCGGCATCCTTGGGTGCGGCCTCCGCAGCAGGAGCGGCCTCAGCGGTGCTGGGAGCGTCGGTCTTCTCCTCAGCGGAGCCGTTGGGCTCAGCTGTCTCAGCAGTCGCCTTCTCGGCGGCCTCCTTGACAGCAGCCTCCTTGGCAAGCCGCTTTTCTTCCTTGGCCTTCTCGTCAGCCTCCTTCTTCTCCTGCAGCTCGCGCTGCTTCTTCTCTTCGATCTCCCGCTCACGGGCGGCAGTATCAATAGGCCTGGCCGCACCGAAGGGGCTCGCCTTCGAATCAGAGGTGAGGGATGGCGACATAATACCCGGAGCATCGGGCACGGTGCGCTTCTGGAGCTGGAGCTTGGGTCGGCCAGCTGGTGCGGCAGGGGCCAGAGCAGGCGAGGGTGGGGCCTCGCTGCCGCTGCGAGACGGGACGGGCGACTTGCTGGGGGCAGCATCGGGCCGCATCTTGGCGCGCCAAGAGGACTCCTGCTCAGCAGCGGTGGGGGCTCTCTCGCGGGGCTCGCGGGGCTCTCGGTTAGGCGGACGAGAATCCTGACGGCCCTCACCAGGACCCCAAGCGGCGGGAGACGCTCCACGGTTGGCGAACGAGTTGGAGTTGGTGCGCTCACCCATCCTGTGGCCAGACCGGCTGCCTGCGCGGGAGTTTCCACGCTCCATGACTGGGGCGGTGACCGGCGACAGAGGACCCCGTCTCTCCCAGTTCATCTGGCTGAAGTCTTCGCGTGGGACACGGGGCTCGCGGAACTCGCGAGGCTCACGGGCCTCGTTGAAGTCGCGAGGACCACGGTTGTTGGCGCGGGGCATGTCGGGCAGGGGGCCCTTGCGGCTCCAGTCGGAGAAATCGCGGTTGCTCTCGTTGCCATAGCGGTCCTTGGCTGTCAAATGGTCAGCGCGATGAGAAGATGAAAAGACAACGAATGCTGTGACGTACGTGGGTCCGCGACACGAATGCGGATGTTGCGGTTGAAGAAAGACTCTTCATTGAGCTCCAGAGCCTTCTTCAGATCGTCGACCGTAGTGAACTCAGCGTAGCCAAAGCCCTTGGGGCGCATCTCAGCACGGTCCTCGACAATGCGGACGCTGACCACACTGCAGCCAGCGCTTGTGAAGAAGTCGGTGACTGCCTCCTGGTTGGCGTCATAGGATAGGTTGCCCAGGTGGGCGGTGTAGGGCGGCTTGTCGGGCAGAGGCAGCTCCTCGCGCTCCTGACGCGCGTAGCCTGGATAAGATTGTTAGAACGCAAGCCATGAAAGTCGCAATGCGCATAACAAGCAGCCTTACCTGCATAGCGGTCGGTTCCACCACCGAAACGGTCAGATCGGTCACCACCAAAGCTGCTGGCTCCAAAGCCGCGGTTGCGATCAGCGGGAGGGAGGGGTTGGGTGCCTGGTTTTGCTGTCAGTTGCGCGCTTCCCTAGTGGTCACCGTCTCGAACGATCAGATGGCCATCATGGCTTACCGGAGGCTAGTAGAAAGGGAGCGGGAGTGTCAGGACTGGTTTGACAACAAAGCTAACGAGGGGCAGAACACTTACCATAGGTCTCCTCAACTTCGTCGGCCCAGTTGCCGCCACCGAAGGCTGCGGAAAATGTCAGTTTCGCAATGCGGCAAGGTTGAGAAGATTGTCATTGGCACTCGGCGAGGAGAGGGCGGGACCGGAACTATACGCACCATCATCTTTCATGAACTCATTCAGCGTGAGCTTGGTCGCTTTCTCCTTCTTGGGAGCTGTTCAGGGTCTCGTCAGCGAATGTCTATCCCGAAGCTCTTGAATGGGTGATTGACCCGTACCCATGTTTGCGGTTGTTGGTGGGGGTTGGCTACGCGCGCACAGATCAGGCACGTAGTCCAGAGGAATCGATGGTCGAGGCCACGAGGGCTCGTTCGGTCGATGGGACGGACAGTCGGGGGAGGTGACGGACGAGGGTATTCCCGTCAGTCGTGTGAGGATAATGGCAGCAGTCGAGAAGAGGACTCGGTGGGGTGGTGCTGGTCGGGTATAGAACTTTACCCTCTGTGCAATGCGTCGACTCCAAAGCGCCTAAAAAAACGCTATTGGTCAAGAGCAGCGACGAGCAATCGGAGGATGTTGGGGGTGTGATCTCCTTGATGGACGTCGTGGAGATGGGGATCAGTCGGTCAGGTTGTGAGGTTGGTCGGTTGAGGTTGATGAAGTTGTCGATGGGTGGAAATGGGAAAGGCGATGCAACTTGTGGTGGTGCCCGTGGTCTTTTTGGCAAGAGCCTAACTAGCGTCGAAATTTTTAGCTCTGCCCCTTCCGCCCCGCGCCACGGGCACGGGCACGGGCACGGGCACGGGCACAGGCACAGGCAAAAATCCTCCAGCCATCATAGACTGACTGGGATCAGCTACGCTAAGCTCCACAGAGACTAGCGTGCCTTTTGCCGAGGCATGCACCCCTGCTTATGCGATTGGATGGAACACAGTTAGGTCAGGCAGAGCGGCGCCAGCTATTAGTCCGCTACCATTCAACATATCTCCATCCTCACTCGGCAGGACTTCCTCTCCTAAGACACATCATCGTGGGCCCATAACACTCTTCAATCTTGATATTGATTGAATCCTCTGGGAACCCTCCACACCTCCTAGCCCACCCAATCAGGCTGCACCGGCGAAGCTCCAACCCGGGTTTCTATTGTCTCTTTCACAGACTGCCATCGTGCTGTTGGATCAATGGCACCCCTCCAACCACCTTCCGAGTCCCAGCAGCGGGTGGTCAAGACAAAGCATGATTTGCCTGATGATATTGAAGAGATAGTGGCCAGAAGCTTGCAAGCAGGAGCCGGGACAGGTGCGCATCTTAGACAGACAGACATAAGCACAACACCAGAAGCACCAGAAACTGACATGCGCTGCAACAGGAACATGTGGGTTATTATTTGGAGCAGCAGCTGGTATTGTCCGCGGCACTGCCACACCGGTACTGTTCTCCCTGGTGTCAGGACTCCAGTGGTTCGGGCTGGGCTCCGTTTACTATGGTACATGTCCTCTCTGGGTCGAGCGGGCAGAGCCTCAGAACGACTTATTGACATCTGGACAGGCACAAGACACATGGTCATGGCAAGACACGGTCCCAGACACAACGTCACACCTGCACAGAAAATAGAAGCAAGTGCTCTAGGAGGTGCCATTTCAGGGGTGACGGTGACAGGCCTCATGCGTACGTCCATCGCTCCCTCAAAATCCTCCGCTCCTTGCTGATACCATGAAGGCGGACCTAGAAGTATGCTCCCTGCAGCGCTAGTAGGCTCCCTCCTTGGAGGAGGCGGTCAATTTGCAGTCAATTTATGGACTGCCTCCAGCAAAGTCTCTTCTGAGAAGAAAAGTGGCGGCTGGCTCAACGCGAAGTGGAGCCCGATGAAGAAGCTGACGGACCAGGAGTACGAAAAAATTCTGGAGGAGAAGCTGCTAAGGCTGGAAGCGGAGATTGCGATTATCGACGACAACATCGCTGCGCTGAAGGCGCAGAAGGAAGAGCAAGCGGTAGCGGCTGCGAAAGAGCCACCACAGACACCAACCAACAAGGGGAAAGCCTGAGCCAGTATGGTTCTCTCGGATTTTAATCTTCTTCTGGTGGTTACTTCGCTCTACGTTGGCTGATGTCTGTGGGCGAGCCTCTTGCCGACAGTGACAGAGTTACTATTGTGACAGCGGGCATCCAGCAAGCAGAGACCACATTCCCAAGGCAACAGACAGGAGTACCACCCCACCGACAGGAACATCACTGATGGGTGGAGATTCGTGAGACTTGCACGAGACAGGCATCACAACCACGGAGTCAACTTCGAGACACCATGGAGACGAAACCACGAAACACACTGCTTGAATGCCGTTATTGCGTTCCAGATTGCTACTGACCCACATTAAATGTACTTCTCATCCCTCATTCGGCCCTCAAGAACCCAACTCCGTCTCCCGACTCGCTTGCGTCACACTCTCAGGCGGCACATGCCCCTCGGCACTGATACTGTCAGGCACGGACTCAGGTCTGTAGTAATCCTCGCCCTTGAACTGCGAGCCACCAGGACCAGGGGGTTTCGAACCGACGTTGCTCTTCGCCGCGCTCGCGCCCTGGTCCAGAACGTCATTGCCCTTGCGCTCCTTACCCGCGCCCACGATATCGCTCTTGCCCAAGGCTTTCCGGGTCACAACGTCGTTGTCGTTGTCACCGCCAGCGTCGTACTGCGCTTGGGCAACCTTGTCCTCGGGACCGCCTGTGCCTTCGAAATGGGAGCCACGGGTTTGCCTGGGGGTGTACAAGTTGGCAAGGATGATTCGGCCTGTGATGAAAAGGGATGAGGAGGAGAATGCTTACCTTCCGCGGTCATCCAGCTCGCCACCCTCCTGCGGTGGGATCCGCTTGTTGTAGCTGCCGTTTGTGCTCAGGTCGGTGCCATACTTGACCTCCGCACCAGGGAACTTCTTCTCGACGCCGGAGTCGACGCCGGCGTCGTCTATTGAGGAGTTGTTGAGGCCCTGCTTGGCCTGGTACGAGTTCAGATCGGCCTCAGCCTGTTTGGCGATATGGTTGAGCTCGTCGTTGGAGGCTGACATTTTGTGTATCTTAGGTTGGTGGGGTTAGATGGATGAGTGTATTTGCGAAACGATATGGTATCTTGTAGAAGTTTTGTGATGGTAAACGGTTGCAGTGCAAGTTGACGTGAATCGGAAAGAGAAAATCTGTCAGACTCCGAGCCACATCTGCTCTATATATCGACTTCTTCGAGCGGTTTGTACAGACTTATGTCGTTTCCATCAGACGTCATTCTTCGCCATCACGTTGATGTAATAATGGTGGGCGCTAGGCGTGATGATCTCATCGGGGGCAGCCATCGACCACCACCAGTGTCAGTCATTTCCAAAAATTGTTCGTCTTCTGTCTGTTGACTGTGAACAGACAATGAAACGCATTTTCTCGTACTGATGTAGGTTCAAGGGTATGGTCGACACTGGGAACCGACCTCCGTCCTGACGCTTGGTGTCGTTGCTAGATGGATGGACCAAGCACAGGACAATCCTGCAATCTCGTTCGATTCGTTCTGTACGTTTTCCATTACTTATTTGGTCTCACGGGATATGACATCAGTCGACGCCCGAATTGTTCATGGCACTGCTTTCCGATCTGGTGCAGGTGTACCAACTGCTCTAATAAAATGTCGGGGACGTCCACTTGCTGCTCGTAAGGAACCATAAAGGCAGATAAGCACCCCGATGCCGTTCACAAAAAGAATTACCACATATCGAGACGTTTCTTCTAGAGAATCAGACAGCGATCATTCCTTCCTGGATAATGGGCTACCACTCCGTGCGATAGCCCATGGGAATCTGAGGTAGTGGGACGGAAAGACTAAGCTCTTGGACGGGCAGTCCCATCCACTCTCCCACAACTGCAGGAGCCTGGCTCGGACGTGACCACGAAGAACAGAGTGGAAATCGGCCAGAATCTCTCACTGCGTCTTGTTTTTCTGTATCCCAAACGCCCGCGCGATCCTGTCCCACCATACGACCTTTCTGCATCCCTCGTTCTCCTGTTTCGCGCCGTCATTCCATTTTCCGTACTCCCGTCAGCCCAGGAGGCCCAGGAGAATGAGAGCAATGGATCCAGCCAGGGTGACAGCTTTGTTGTCGAAAAAGTCAGCTCTGAGTGCCATTGAGCGTGGCTGGGATGTACGTACAAGATGCGACGAAAGCCTGGCCGATGCTCCAAATCTGCGAGTCTGGTGTGAAGTGCTCGATATTCAAGGCCATCAGACTTGAGATCCACGACAGAGGAGTCTAGAACTCGGGCATTAGCGAATGGGCTACAAGCCAACCGTGTAATGGGAGGACTTACGAAGACCACCGTGGCTGCAGTGAAGACGAAGAGGATCTGAGACTGGAGCTCGGAATTAATGACTCCCTCTGTGGTGACCTGACGCTGACGTAGATCGAGGAGTGTGACGAGCTACCAACTGTTTAGCTCGATCCTCAAAAGAATGTTGGGAGCGAAACGGACCGATTCTCTGACCCTCTGCGCATCTTCCTTGAGGCTGTGGTACATCCACATCAATGATAGGAACCTGATCCTTTTTGTCAGAAATAGGGGAGTCATGCAGAGGGGTTATGCAAAGAGACTCACCATAGCAAAGAACACATCATGAGCACGAGGATCCAGCAGCTGCAAAATCATCAGTCAGAATACCTGACATAGATAATCAGGATTTAATGGAACAATAAGACAATTACTTATATGCAATCCTGACACGGCCGGGAACTTCAACTCCCTTATAGCAGAGCGAACGCGCTTGATAGACTCGTAAGTCTCTCTTTCCTCTTTAGGCAGGGGGTCCGACTTGTTCCATGCAGCTGTGTCGAAGAACTTATCCACAGTATCTTCGATCCACTTTGACTGGAGAGTTACCAAGTCAAGGTCAGTGTTGCTACCGGAGCTCAGACTCGGAGACACACAAGTTGAGAGCAACTCAAATTGCATGCTGGGAAGTGTATCCTGTAGTTCCCTGTCAGTGACAGAAACGAAGAGGATTGTTGCTGTGCCTCCCAGCTCACAGTCCTTATCAAAGATTTTGAAGCATATAGCATCTCATAGATTGAGATTGGCTCTTCCTTGAATCCCAGATCAGATCCAAATACTTGCATCGAGTCGCAGGCCAGTCTGACTGACATTCGGCAATTGAGTTCGAGACAGGACCTGTACTGGGCTAAGTGATCAGTCTTCGAGTCCCGGATCTTCTTGATCTCAAGATCATTACTCGTGAGCAGATCTATGAGCTGATGATCCTCGTTCCCATCACCCTCTCGAGAGAAATCCACAGCGGTACGGAAATATAAATCTATATCATCGTTCGTACACTTTGCTCCACGGCTGAGCAAGACCTCCACTACTCCCGGCAGGCGACGCTGAGCTGCATAATGCAATGGTGTGCGGCCAAATTTATCATGTGGATCAACTACGGGCCCGTGATCAAGCATGGCCTGGTGATCAAGCAGACACTGGACGATGCTCTTGGATCGTGCCAAGTGTAGAGCAGTGGTGCCATTCATATCGATGGCATTGATGAATTCCAACTTCTCGGAGTCGCTGTGGATGGCTTCGAGCAGAGCACGCACGGTCTCTAGCTGTCGTTCCTCCGTGATCTGGCTGCTTTTCGGTCTCGGCAAAAGCGTGGAATGAAGGGCTGTTCTGCTCAACCTGGATTTCATAGAGCGCCAAGCTGTGACTGAAAGGTCGTTTTCTTGGAGAATGCTGCGAACATGCTCAGGGTCGCAATTCTCAATCGCCTGCTGAAACTCCCTGCTGGGGCTTGCGAGGGCCCAGCTCACTTCTTCTTCATCAAGACTGTGGTCTGGTACAACACACGGCGATATTTGTTCGTTTCATTCTGACAAAGACGATGTGCCTGGGCTCTGGAAGGATTGTGAAGGCCGAAGCACCGGAGTTGAGGGGCGGTCTGCCTCATCTGAAGGTGCGGTCAAAGTCCCCGCGAGCACGGCTTGCGTCGAAGATGCTGGATCCTCCTCGCAGTCTTCCATCTCTGCCAGTTTCGCAATGTCCGTATCGGTGTTGAGATTTCTGCGTGCGTTCGGGCGACCGGCAGCTGTAGTTTTCTGCTGTCTGCTCAAGTTCAAGCAAGATGAACTGGAGAGATGATGGGTGAGTGCATGAGTAAAAAACAAGACCTCGGGATCTCACATACCTTGTGCATTTGCCCCCTCCTCAACAGACAAGCCGTCCAGCCCGCCTTGATGCTCCATTGCAAGGCGGCTCCTTACTATTTGCTATGAGCCCCTGTCATTTCGTGCATGCAGGTAGGAAATAGTCAGATGGCTGGGTCCCAATCGCACAGAGTTTCTGGAGTGTACAAAGTACTTGGGGGCACCGGAATCCGAGAAGTTCTGCCACTTCAGCCGCACGTCAATTCAATCTGAGGCTCCGACTGATGTAAATTTGGTGGGTTCACCATGCTCTTTTGTTCAAGGTAGCCCATAGATGTCTCAGGCGTGGCACTGCGTTCAACTGGACCGTTCAGTGGCACCGTTTGCACCGCCTCTCTTTTTCTTGCTGTCTATTTGAAGTCATCGCTAACAGGTGTCACAGGTCCTATAAGCCCTCATCATGTGACTCTGCCCCTGGTCCTCGTGTTGCTCGTGCCGAGTATCAGCGGCGCCCGAAACCGGATGCAATATTATCGTACAAAAGCAATTGCTTGTGCGGTGGCACAAGCTGTATCCTATACCCTGTCACAAGTATTTCAAGATGCCTAATCAGGAAAAGTTTGGAGTAAGCCGGCGACATTTCCATTCAACGTTAATGTACCTATAGTCTCTAACTTGTAATCCATTCAATATGAAAGCTGCTTATGGAACACTAATTCCCACTGCAACTACATCAGAACCGTCCGTGGGTGTACGTGCGATTGATAACCAGCGTGGCAGTGCGACCTGATATTCCATCCGCGGATTCTTCCACTTCGCGAACACCTGATCATACCATGCACATGATATGCGCACGCTAGGGCTGGCAGTCCTGTTCATATTTCGGGTCTTTGGTTGGCAGCATGAAACTTAGGTACGCTGTACTCAGTACCTACCTACCTAACCTACTTAGGTAGGTAGATACTTAGCCACGATCGCTTGAAGTCGCCCTACGGGCCATTGCAGACAAAAAGCGTGAATGGGACAAAAAATTGTACAGGACCATAGTGTTTGACGAAAACCTCGGGACTTCATTATTTTTGAACTGCTAGGGCTTCAGAAATAGGCACGTCTTTGCCTTTGCACCTCGACTTTCTCCGCAACCCGAGGAACCCACAGACCCTACCGGTCTTCCAGAACTCCTCGATTGAGAAGATATCGAAACACACCCCATCGGGCCAGCGTCATACCTGCTAATGACTAACACGTCTCGCCGTTCGCCACGCCCACGATCACGTTCCAGCCACCACTGTGGATGAATGCTTGACCTCGAACCATGGCATATCTCCTCTTACCTCTTCGTTCCGAAGAATGACAGGCATCGGTGTTTACTGCAGCAAGAATGGGGTGTCGGCAAGCTGCCAACCAAATAATGAAGTCAAAACCCTGGGAAAGAGGAGATTCTTACTGATGGCCTGAGCGGAGTTCGCCACGGTTGGCAGATCGACCATTACGTTGACGGGGTTGTCGTTGCAGGCGTCTGGAAGGGCTTTGTATGAGCTTATCACCTAGTTTTCCACCCAGAAGAAAAACCAGAAGGCCTGAGATCGGTGAGATCGGTGAGAACTCACAGATTGCGGCAACGCCCGAGAAGCCGCCATTGCAGACAAGGCGGGTGCACCAACCACCGCCGGCCTTGTTACCGAGGGTGACACTGCCGGAGCTTCGGAGACTGCTGACGTCAGTTTTCAGATAGTCGCCGTTGTTGTCGGGTTGGAAGTTCTGAATGTCGCAGACGATCTGGTCCTGTTCTGTGTGTCAGCGACACGCAATTCCGTGCGACTGTCTCTGAGGTGTACAAATTGGCCCGGTGTTCCACTTGATAGAGGGCAAGGGAACTGCAATGGTTTCGGCGACGAGCGCAACCTTGAGCAGAGTGAGAGCCGGCACGCGCATAGTGAGTTTTTGTTGCTGTTGTGGTACTGTGGAGGGTGTCGTCATGGATGGTGAGGAGATTGGTTTGCCAATGAAGACGCTGTCTTCTTGATCCCAAGCTTGAAAGTGTTTGGTCATATCTTGTATGGCCGTCAAAGTGACTCATGCAGGTGTTCGTGAGACCAGAGGAACCGACGAGATCCATGGATGAGCAGAATCGTTGACACACTCCGCAACCACTTTGGAAACTCCTGAGTCACCATAGAGCAGTGTCACAATACCTGAAGGTTTCTGTAGTCACTCTGTGTGTCGATTACCATTATGGAAACACTGTCTTGCTCTCATACTTGCCATACTCATAGGTGACAGACACTGACTTGTGACAGAATTTGTCCGGACACTAGATTCTATCAAGCCATACTTCGTTCCACTGCAAAGAAAACCCTGTCCGATTTGTAAATGGTTGTTGTTTTTTAAGCTGTTAATATAGCTATAAAAGCTGTAACAGTTTCCTTTATACAATGGAGAACGCTCGAAAGTCTAACACCTAAGATTATGTCCGGCTTGTAAACCGACTTACAAGAAATGAGGTAGGCCGAAAGCATGGACTTGGCGACACCAATGAGCCTTGAAACAGGACACAGACACACTGATGAGGAAAATGAACGACTTATTCGCATTCTTTTCCCTTAGTCCGACGTAGATAAAGTACCTGTGCGTCTCTGGTTTGCAGATCGCTTGAGCATATTCATGGCGTGCGCGCTCTACCCTACCTATTCTGCTACCGTGATTAGAAGGTGTTCCCTGACGCTGTTCATAAATGACTTGGTATTTTGGGGTCAAGGCATCAGTTCAATGAATCGTGATCTCATCTTGGCATCTTCAGCCTCAGTGCTCTTGCTGCCCCTCGGCAAGTATGGTCAAGACTGGGGTCTTGTGCCTATCAGCGGTAGGCCTCACCCTTCTACTCAAATTGAGCCGCGTTTTAACCGCAATGATGTCTCATCCGAGCCTGTTTATATTAAAGGAGATTCGGGAGGGGCCAGACAACCTTGAATAAGACCTAGCCAGTCCGTTTTCACCGAAGAAGGAGAGCATCGGGCCTAAAATGGTCTCCCGAACACGGTCATTTAGGGCTCTTTAGCATATGAGAATAATGGGAGGTACGAAGGGGAGGGCTTTGAAGGCCCATTCTGAGTACTGGGTTCGCATACGAATAGGGACCATCTGGCCCTCTGGATGAGGTACCTCAGTTGAAAAGACCATGCTGACACGAATGCATCTGACCTTGAGTATCTGACAATATCCCTAAAAGTGGCCCATTCTTATCGGTTCTAGATTGCTTACAGGTAGCTTCTGCCTGGATATCTGACCCCTTCAAGGTTCCGATGAACCCTGCACCGTTGATCGAGACATTCATGGAGTTCTCGAATAACCCATAAATACAGAGGACGCATGGCAAACAAGGGCGAACGCCGTGACCACAAAAAACATGATGGCCGTCTTGCAATTCGTAAAGATCAGCCAAAGGAGCTCGGTTGTAGCATTTTTGCAACAGCTGGCAGTACCTAATGAAAAATCGATCTCAAGGGGCGCAAGTCACATACCTTCAAATCATCCTCGTTTTCACCCTCCGCCCCAGACAACCCTGCCTTCCAAGCCGCATAGCCCAGCAACACGTCCAATCCGATCAAGAACATATAGATGCCAAACCGCAGCATCATGACGGGGATTTGCCAGACGAAGCAGGCACCGACGCGGTGCAGTGGCCTTTTCACTTTCACATCAGGCTGCTGTCTCCCAAGGAGTTGCCTGATATACTCCTCATGTTTGGGGTGGCTGCTAAATCGCTGCAGCATGATACACTGCTGCGTAGCGGTTGCGATGCTGGCAATGATGAACATCAACCCGCTGTACCAGCAGGCCGGGACAATCCATATCGTGGTGGATACGGGCGACCAGGTGAAAGCGCTGCTAAGGAGGCTAGCTATAATGGCGCCCTGCCAATAGAAGAAGTGCGAAAGTTAGTGTTTACTGTGTACCTAACTGAGCGGCAAGCGTGCAGGAAGATACGCACGCCTTGGTTTTGACGATACAAGCGCGGAGGAAGAGGCAGCAAAGAATCGGGATGGCTTACCGTTACACCGACGTACTGGAGCTCTTGGATCTTTGCGTTATACCATCTTTCAACGAGTTCTCTTTGGGGCGACTTGAGCAGCTCTTCAATGGGTTCGTGAATGACGCTGAGAGGAGTGAAGACCTCGAAGTTCAATAGATTCTGGCGCATTTTGGAGCTGAGATCGTAGGCGTGAGAACTGTCAGAGCCGTGGTAATGAGCAACTTTTTCGTCAGTCTGAAAATGAGGATAGTTCTCGCGCATTTACGACTGGAGATGATATACTGAAACCTACGAAGGAATGGCTTAAACGAGAGCTAGGAAGCTCGACCCGCGAGGATCCGCATTTCTTACGGCAATAGTCTCCCCTCGCAGAAGATCGTGCGAAAAGTAGTCTCTTCGTATGACCTGAAGCCTGGGGTTGGAACAAGAACTATGGTGCCAACTCATCACGAGATCCACACCGGCCACCTATTGCTGCAGGTGAGTCCACAGCCAAATGCAGGAGGAGGCTTGCGCATACTTGTTGAAGGATAATAACACCCACCTTCGTGAAATTGCCAGTAGAAGCTGCGTGCCGCAACTGGGTGTTGATTCCAAATACTGCATCTTCGGCGCCCCGTTATCGATATCTTTGTATGTGGCGCAGACTCTTTTCCATCCATCACCTTCCCCCTTGGATACTTCGGAAGATCAATTTTTGTCTGGTCCAATTATCCAGCAGCGTACCGCAAAGGCCCGGAGAGCGATGCCTAAAGACAATTTCGAAACACAGCCACTCCTCGAGGCCTCTGAGTCCCAAATCCTCGCACTACCCCCTCAGATTCAAGCGACAAAGGACGAGCCCCTCCCGTTGCCACCGAGATCTTTCATCCATCATGAGAGAATGTTGACCAGGAGTGTTGCAGAATGGTTTGAAGGGATCCATAAGCATGAACAGCAGCTAGGCGATTGGCTCGTCACCAAAGTTGAGCACATGAAAAACTTCCACTACTCCTCTGTTTTCCACGAGTTTCTGCGAGTCACCGTGACACGCCGTTGGACTAGCACAGCCAACGGTAAGGATGAGCAGCAGCGAGAGCAACACTACATCTACGTTGAGCGCGAGACTGAACGCGACGAGGTCACGGTCGGATGCAAGCCCGTCAAAGTACCTCCTCTCCGCGGGTGGTGGATCCAACGGCTTCTGTGCGGAAACTACAGTGCTAAAGAAGGAGGAGGCGTGCAATTTTTGGCGAAATCATCCAGCACTACCCAGTGGCGCGAGCTCGGGTACTCTGCGTCGGACTTCCTGCGCTGTTTGGACTTCGAACCCGGCGGGCTGCCGATTCATGACTTCGCGTTCGTGGTTGACAAGTGGAGTCGTAAGTCCGGAACCGAGAAGTACAGCGTTAGTAGGGCCAATTGTTTCTGGTTGGCGAACATGGTATATGCAACTCTTGAGAGCACTGGAAGCTGGCCTTGTAGGGAGTTCCAAGGGGGCTACTTTCAAAAGCATACCAACAGGTTCGCTGGTATACGATGTCTGTTCAATTCGGTAAGTCAAAAAAACACAGCCTACCGACCAAGATCAATAGTACTTTTTGCTGGAAGACCCTTTTTTTTCCTCGCATAGACCTCTGAGTCTGATACTGAGTTGTCCAAGTGATCAGCTAACAGTTGCACCCCGTTGTGTAGGATGAGAGAAAGATGCGAAAGCTCAAAGGGCAAATCAGGGCGAAAGAGGTTCTTGATGTGCTCCCGGAAAGTATAAGAAAGATAGAAGAGCAAAGACTGCAGGAAATACACAAGCAGGAAGAGGTTTGCAAAGGGGCCCAGGAAAAAGGTCTGTAGATAGTTGTGCAGGTCCGGTACCGTTAGCGTTGGCGGTGACCGCCTTGTTTTGTGGCTTTAGTCGTGTTCGTGAGTGAAGTTCTAGATGTCCACGTGGCTGGTGGACTGTGGCTGGTGGACTGTGGCTGGTGGACTGTGGCTCGAAGTACTGTGGGTCCCATCAGATCATCAATTGCCCAATCAAATCATGCAGAGATTTCCCGAGGGGCTGTGCCAGGAACTCGGATAAGACTTCAGCCAGCCCTCAACGGCGGTCCGCTTGTGTTTCATGTCCTCATACAAACCACCGACAATTCACCCCCATTGGCGGCTCTGGGCGACACGCTGTCACACGGCTCTCCTGGGTCCTGGGTCCTGGGTCCTGGCAGCCTGGGACTTGTTGAAACGCCCGAGGACGGGCCTGCAAGATCCTGTTGTTATACCAGGACGAATGAATAGGACACCCGAGATCAAGCCGCCGCTTTCAGACGCAGAGACACATCAGTAGGGCGCCAAGTACGACAAAGTGCCGCTCGTTGTGGTCCGTCTGCCAACCACCCATCATGCTCGGATGGGCCACGTCAAACCTCGCTCGTAGTTCGGTTCCAAACAAATGACGCTGCTTCACCTGAAGTTCACCGGAAGTTCACCTGATGTACGTGCCCGTGGGAAGGAAAGGTCGGGTGGTGGTCTCCTTCTGCAGCAAACTCAAAACATGGCCATCTCGCCCTGCCCCCTTCCACCTCTCTTTTCCTATATTACGGTAGCACCCGAAATCCAACCGAGCGTCTTGGAGTTGGGATTTGACTGTGCTTTGTCCGGCATCACATTGCCATCACACTCTCCGCAAACGCTATTTTCCCCGGCCGACCTGGCAGAGACTCCTCTGACATCCGCCATTCTCGGGTCACCGGCAGGCTTTAAGCCCAGCGTCGATCTTATATGATCATACCGGACAAGCCCTGCACCTTTGACACCCGCTTTGACGCTTTGACACCCGGTTGATCTACACTACCTCAGCCTCGTGCAGGCTTATAAGTCTTTGCCCAGATCGACACTGCGCCCTCTGGCCCCCGACCGAGTCGAGCTCGCGGAACTTTTGCAATCGAGTAGCCAGGGTCGAATCCAAGACTGGACCTGCCGACGAAGCGGATACCAGAAGTCGTTTCGCGGGATTTCGGTCTTGGATGTGCTGCTGGGGGAGCTACTGGACATCCTGACACAGGACGGGTTTCGGTCTTCCCTGAAGTCACCAACCTGTTCATCACAACCCAGGGGCTATCCTGAGCTCTTGCACGGCTCTTGGTCCTGCTAACCGACTCGAATTTGGCCCATCAAGGGTCCCCAAGCCTTGCTTTATCTTGCAGCAACACACCACCCATTGCTCTCACGTTGCCGACAAAGCCCGTAACGAGTACACCGCCCTCGCAACTCTCCACACAGGGATGGTGGTCTCGTATACGGTCTGCATTTTGTGAGCCCAACGACTTGAGAAGGTCGGCGGGAAAGGAAGCTCCAAAATGGCCAGAGCATCACGGACAAGACGGCGGCGAAGAGCGCGGTTCGGAACATTGCTTGCACTGATATCGACGACATCGGCCGTGTCACTCAATGACCTGCAACCAATCCGGGACGACGTGCTGCCCATGGCATGCAGCCTTGTATACCACGCAGCGATTCAAGGCTGTACCACAGCCGACTTCACCGAAGGAGAGAGCTGCTCCATCTCTTGTATCGCTGGGATCACGCGAATCGGGAACAGAGTCGACGACAAGTGCGAGGACGTGGACGTGCAGTCAGATTCACTGTTGGGTTTTGCGCAGCGTGGATCCCTGATCATACACCTATGCTTCGACGACGACTTCACTCTGTCGCAGACGGCGAGCACATCCTTCTCCGCACAACCGACCTCAACGACACCGATGGTGACAACGCCTCTGGTCTCCACGACGACACCAAGTATTGGCTCCTTCACCATCATACCAAATCCAACGACACCAACGGTCCAGACGACGACTCCGACACGACCTACGGTCACAACCACCAGCGTCACCATAGTACCACCGTCGTCGACCTTGACGACATCCGATCTCACCACGACTACGCCTTTGCCAACCAACCCCGAGAGTGCGACTCGGTCGTCCACGTCCACGGCCTCGGTAGTAACTTCGACGGTGACGTCGCAAGACGGCGACGGGAGGGGTGGCGGCAGTCCCTTTGATACTACTTCGGGCTCACCAAAAGTGTTGATGGATTGGTCCTTATGGCTCCTAGTCGGTGCGGCGTTTGTGAAACTACACCAGCGGTAGCCTGTGAGAGCAGTGAGGTCGACGGGGTATTGGATGTGTACGTCGGACGCGCGGGAGTGTACGCTTGGGGCAGCGATACAGCGAAGGGAGTTTTCGGAGTCACTTATCATGCTTGGCTTCTTGGGACGGTCTCGGGGCGTTTACAAAACAGGTCATGTGAAGATTTTGGGGACATGAAAATGACGACCAACTGTATACATAACGAGGGGCACCACTTTTTTTTTTATTAGGGCGAGTTTTGGGGAGCATCTGGAGCAGGTTGGCTCCATTGATGTACTGTACGATCAGGTCACTCACTAGATGAGCGACTATGGGCAAGTCGGAGGAGATATATCTTGTCTTGGCGCATTGCCGATTAGAAGATACTGGTAACCCAGCAATAGGCGGCGCGGGGGGACTATGATACCATATTTTATAATCAATCACTCCAGCGTTTTGATGCTCGCTACCATGTTGGTCTATGTGTCTTGCCAATGGAGTACAGGTCGATCCTAGTCCAGATAGATGTTGCTGGACCCTCCATCGCTGCCATACATATACATATATACGACCGAATCCCTTCCCAGATGAGCTCCAAGTTGAAGGTTGCCTACTCAGCAGACTTGTAGGAACCCTCTCGTGCACCAATGGGCGCCTCGGCATCCGACCAACGCCCAGATCCTCTTGAGCTCACTGCGCTGTATCACTCCACAGCTTCCGCATCTGGATGACGCCCGGGATGCAGCCACCCAGCCCCACGGCGAGATCACTCAAGAAACCCGTCTCGGTGGCCCAGTGCAGCGTCAACGGGGTCCAGGCGAGATTGATCACCATGCTCCTCCGGACAGCTTCCCTCTCAGCCTTGTCCTCGTCGTCGTCGTCCGCGTCCGACCGCGTCGTCGTCGTCCCCGCCGCCATCATCTGGGCCAGCAGCTTCCCGATCTCCAGGCCCGTGTACACGGCCAGCCACCGCGACCCGACCACGTACGCGCGCGCCTGCTCCTGAGGGGTCCACCCCAGCACGCCCCGGCCGGACAGGTACGCGCCGTTCTCGAGGTACTGGAAGGCGGTGCAGGATGCCAGCTGGGCCCAGCTCACCAGGGTGGTGGCGGCGGGGACGGTGAGCAGCTTGCGCGGCGGGGACGATGGGGCGGCCTCGTCCTTTTCTGATTGAGGGGATGTGGATGTGCTGGAGGGGGAGGAGGAGGAGGAGGAGAAGAGCTGCAGC
>MUZK01003963.1:0-19909 GCA_003013055.1 Juglanconis sp. DMW523
CCTTAGCATCTCTATCAGCCTTATACGAAGCCGCAATTCTAGAATGCTGATTATTCTAATAATAGTACTATTAATAGTAAAACAGCAAAATAATAGCTAAACCTTAGACTAAAGTAGATAGATAACGACGAGATTATAAGAGCTTTATAAGTTCTATTAAAGATAGAACGGGGAGAATACTAATATAAGGAAAGGAAGAGAGAAGACTAAGATGTAGTAGTCTTTACACTTATATATATACTACTCCTACTTATATCCTACCTATTATACTTAGTTCTCTATACCTTCTTACTCCGTTATAACTAATACCTTAATAGGTTGCTTATCTTCTTTTTTAAATAGAGAATTAATATACTATACCCCTACTTATATATCTATCTAGGTTAAGAACTAGCTCTACTTTTTGTTTTTTAATATAGAATAGAGGGGAGGGGGAATACTATTCTACGTTTCTCTAGTTACTATAATAATATTATAGCGTTAGTTATGCTCTTCTTTTAATAGGCTATCCTACTTTTTCTCTTCTTAAGCTATTAAGCTTAAAGGAAGTATGTTCTTAGAGTTAATTCTACTAGTCTACTCTATAATAGATTAAATAAAATCGATAAGCTATATAAGTTATCTCTTATAGTATCTAAAAGAATGCGTCTATCTATATTGCATTTGCAGCTTTGCTTTCGCACTGGAAGGAGCGATAGAGGGACGGCGGGGCATAAATAGGGAAATCCAGGCGGACCCGGACAGAGAGTTTTTGTCCCCTTCATCATCAATTTGTTATAGTTTAGCTGGCCCAACAACACGAGCTGCCGGGTAGGGGTGCGCGACTTGCCTCAGCGCAGTTCCCCCGCACGATTGGGGGGTCGTGGCCCCCGGGCCTAGACCTCAGGCTACTCCCTCCCCGCCAAAACTCCCTCCCTGCCTGATGACTCTACCATGGTACATACTCGCTTCTCTTCTTACCCTCAGCCTTCCTGAACCTTCTGCGACCAACCCCTCCTAAGAAACTTTTTTACTTTTTTTTTGCGTTTCCACTATCGTCACCGTTCTTTATCTGCGTCTCTATTTTACTCGAGCTCGGTCTCGGCATACCACTCAAACAGCTGCGCTTCGTCTATGACGATCCCGCAGCTAACCATGTCCTGTCCTCAACCATTCAGAAGAAATTGCGATGTGGGCATGAAATGCCGGCAATTCCAAAGCCTTGCGAGAATCAAGATGACTCCCAAGCCCTGGAAACCGGCTCACCCCTGTTCTCGTGGCTAACCCAGCCTTCTCTTCAGCTTGAGTTGCGTTACTAGGTACTTGTAGCCTTTCTTCTATGTGGGAAATGTCTAAATCCGAAAAGGGAGATGTTGATGCTATGAGACTCCGTTCGGGAGTTGGGAACTTGACATTAGATACAGTGTCGATCTCAAGGCGGTCGGTTCACTAATTCTATAGACCCGTGGACGTTGCGAGACTTGTTGGGTGCTGCATCAGTACCGTGAACCTTGCGTCGAGCCTGGCGCACTATGATATGTGTTGTGCTTTATTATATTATAGGTGCCGCATAGTGGTCACGGAGCAAACCATACCGAGATCTGAATTAATCTCAGGCTGAAATGATCATTCGTGCTCGTGATAATCGTAGCAGTCGCCTCGCCTCAGTATACATAATGTAGATCATGGATTTCTCAGTATATATATGTACCTCCGGTCCTGTTCGGCCTCTGTGCTGACTCTGTGGCTTCTTTCGAGGCCACTTCCTTTTTCCGTATTTCCACCTGCACCCCAATAAAGTACAACATGTCCTTCAAATCTATTATTCTGGGCCTCGCGGCCGCGCAGGTCATCAGAGCCATAGAGTTGATGCGCTTCGGCTGTTCGCAGCTCAGCATTGACCGGATCGACCCGCTCGTCAATCCGGGAATGGTGGGATCTCCTCATATGCATCAGCTTGTGGGAGGAAACTCTTTGAACGCTACTATGGACCCGGCCACCCATGATCCACCGACGCTTTCGACTTGCACAAGCTGCACGTACTCAGAGGACTTTTCTAACTACTGGACGGCCAATATTTACTTTCAGGCGCGCAATGGGACTTACAAACGTGTCCCGCAAGTCAGGAATCTGCGTCTCAATACGGTTGCCGGCATGACCATCTACTACATCCGTGGTTATCAGGAGAACAAGACCGTGACGGCATTCCCACCGGTGAGATACCTATTTCCCAACTTGATCAGGTCACCTTGGGATACCGAGAGGACCATGGTGCTGACCTGAGTTCACACCCAGGGCTTCCGCATGTTTGTCGGCGATGTCTCCAACCGGGACCCCAGCAAGGTTCCACCAGAGCTCTGCTTTCGCTGCGAAGCCAACATGGAGCAAAATCCCTTCGGCGGCCCGCCTTGCACGGGATCGGACACACCGGGGTTTCCATCTGCACCATGTGACGGCGGGTGGCGGGTCACTGTGACCTTTCCAACCTGCTGGGACGGCAACAACACCGATAGCGCAGACCACATTTCCCATGTGGCATACCCGGCGTCAGGTACCTTCAAGACGGACGGGCCGTGTCCGGCCACCCACCCCGTCAAGATCCCCCAGGTAATGTACGAGACTATCTACGATACGCGAGAGTTCAACAACGTGGCAGATTGGCCCACAGACGGGTCGCAGCCTTTTGTGTGGAGCTTCGGCGACAAGACGGGGTACGGCATCCACGGCGATTACCTATTTGGATGGAAGGGAGATGCGTTGCAGAGGGCGATGGATGGCCACTGTGTGGGTGATAATTGTACGCAGCTTCAAAGGCAGACGGACCAGCAAGCTGTTGCATGCACCATTGGACAGCAAGTAAAGGAGGATATCGGGGACGATAAATGTAAGCTTGCAGTTCTTCTTCCGTGTCTTTGCGCTCCGCTGACGTGATAGCAGGGCTTTCAAGTCTTCCTGGAAGGGGAGGGACGTGACCTTAATATTGCCCACGGGATCCCTTCAGATACGGCCTGTCAAATGAAGCATCAATCCTTTTTGAATGGCCATCTACAAGCATGGTTCGAGTGTATCCGAGTCATATTTCGGTGGCAGAAGACGTGAACAGGTACCTAGTAATACTTAATGATATGTGCAACAGAAGCCTGACATTCATTTATGTGGCAAAATAATGTCCTTGAATCGGGACACGCTTTTTCTGTCTGAGCGTATTAACGACCTAAAATTCGAGGCTTCATGCAGGTCTCATACATCTGGAAAAATGGCACTCATTTTCAGCTGTCGCATCAAAAGACGCCACTGGGGCTTTAAATACCTGTCCTTTCCCGCGCTTTAAGATAGCTGACGGTCTCCGACGACATAGCACTGGGGACCCTCCACTTTGCATCACTTATTTTGTATTTACCAGCAATAGTGATATAAGATGCCTGATACTAACCATTATACCATGTGGGTGTGAATAGGTCGCAGCTGGGTGCCGTGCTGCAACGGCACTAACCGGTCTTCCACAAAACACAGACCAAGCCGCTTCGACGGGCATGTGGTAAATATACTACAAGTACCTAAGTAAAGTCCAGATACCTGATTGGAAGAACAATCCTTCCACGACTTGTTTTCCGTCATTCCCACATAATACACACCTCAACTCAACCACCAAAGCCTCGCAGAAGAGGAAATTTGACAATCTATCTGTAGGTCTCATGGCAACGAACACGGCATCCCTTGACCAGATAGGCAGCTCGCAGCCAAACCTCTCAGCGTCAGACAAGATTGGTATCGGTATCGGTGTCCCCAGTGTAGTGTTCACACTATAAGTGCGGTATAGGTTGTATGGACGTATTGTACAGATAAAGCAGTAAAGTTGAGCAACCATAACGACAGTTACTGTCAAGCATACACTGTAAGGAACATGTCCAATACCGTTTCAATGGGTCATAATACGAGAAGAACATGGCAGGGGAATCGTATCATTTTTCCCTTCGGGAGTCCTAGATAGCTCAAACATAGTGTCTCCTGATTATCCATATTATGTGCCCAACTACGATATTTCTGAGTACTGAATGGGCCAGCGTGCTTAATCTGGGTGCCCCAAGGCGTGCCCCAAAGCAGCAGTCTCATGGAAGACGACGGCATGGACGAGCGTGTCGGACGGGACGAGCGTGTCGGACGGGAAGATGTTTTCAGCCATGCCTCTTCACGTGGAACATGGACCTCAGAAGATGAGATTCACGGTGCAATCAGAACTCGTGTCACGGTGTATGTTGCGCGAGTACACATACTTGATTAGCAGGTAGGTACTGAAAATGATTCATGCAAAGCAGGTAATCGGATCACACCTCTCTGCCAGCTATCAATGATAACTTCTTGCCTATGATTCTTGTAGAAACCCGGGACACGAGTCCGGATTCCCCTGGCCTGGCTTTAACAGTTGCACTGAATCGCCGTGATCCTTTCCTCAGTACCTATGTCTTGAATCCCAGAGCCCGCTACAAACTCGATGCCAAGGGTCGCACACTTTGACCCGGGACCGAAGAACGCCGGTTCGCTATGAAGGTAGAAGAGACAGTGTGTTAGATAATAGCAAGCATTGGGGAAGGGCATAGTAGTAACATGCGAAACCATGAACTGGCTTTCCAGAAACTCACCTATAGCCGGTGAAATTACACGCGACAGCCTCAAGACTCGTGGCAGCGCCCAAACCTTGAAATCCGACTGGGATAAGTCAGGTGCAAGACCTTTGTATATTTGTGGTTGTATCTTATTGATTCCGATGCTAGGTAGTCTCCTGGTACTTACTGCACTCGCCGGAGCGACTAGTGTTATACATGTCGCCAGACGGATCGTTGCCAAGTCCTGACACCAGCATCTCTCAGTGGACCTTGCACATCGTGTATTCAGCTGAAACGCCACGAGCTGCCAGGGCGGCAACGGTCACGATAGTAATGTCGATCTTCATGACTGAGAATGGTTGGGATTAAGAGCAAGAGGCTACCCAGTTAGATGTATGTTGATTTGTTCGTTCAAAATGTACGGAGAATCTCGGTGCAGGGCTGGACTTCAGAAGTGGATGTGGATGTTTCTTTGGAGGAAGAAGAAGATTGTAGGGCCTGGAGGTCAAGAACGCCGTATTCTACATACTGCAATACCAGACTGTGAAGTAACTGAAGTTCTGTCACGCTGAATCACATAATCTGCTGTCTCTGTGCCCACTCCTAATAGTCATTCCATTTTCCTGCCCGTATGTCTTGTCACCATGAAGCGGAAGTGACCCCCTGCCACCGGCTATCGTCACACACCAGAGCCTGCTACAAATGGCTAGAAATAGAAGTGGACTGAAAAAAGAGCGCCTTACTCCCCAACTTAACTCCCTCACGTTGATAGCAGGAAATGATACCGTTTTGTCAATATGAGCAGGAGTCACTGCGATCGTCCCCAGTCGCTCCTTGCAGAGAAATAAAGGGGGGGGGGACCAACGGCCACTGAACCCTAACCCTTCAATGCGGTCGGCTAGGTCCCTTCTTTCGGGCATTCGGAGAATTTCAAAGCCGACGTCAACTTCTCAAACTCGAACAACATCTACTCCAGCTCTGGTCCAATCCGCCAGAGCCCGCATCCGCACAGCCATGGCTGGAGTTCAGCAAGGCCTGGAGGCTGCCTTCTACCTCTACCCTTGCGGACTCTTCGCGACATTACTGGTTTCGCAGTCCGTGTCCTACTACCGCGAGCGTCAGCGTGAGAGCTCTGGCTCGAGTCTCGCCCCGGACGATGATAAGGAGGCCGAGAAAATCAGTCGATTCTATACCAGGCTGATTTGGGCCTTTCAACTACTGCTCAGTGCTCTGCTGGCAAGTACGCGCCCTTCGAGGGATACTCGAACTCGCATGCTGACCCTCTTTCACAGCTTCCCAGCATCGTCCTTGTGGTGCGTGATGCAGTCGCCAATCAAGATGACAATGGCGGTGTCAGCTTCCCCTTCAGCGCGTATCTGGTGAGTCGTCTTCGGTCTCATCATTATCCACCTTGCCCGTTGGGCTAATTGGATCTCTCAGGCTGCACATGTCGGAGTGCTGTTGTACTTCCTAGCGGGTCTGCTACCGAACCCTGATGGCCCGTGGTCGCCCACCGCGGCTAACTGCCACGCGTGGATCACGGGTGTGCTGCTTGAGTCTGTTATCGCAGCCGTCTTCAAGACGGAGCAGCGTTCCATCAACGTTGCGTCGCGTCTTTTAGACGTGTTATTCGCCCTGGGAATAGCTAGGATAGCCACACTGCTGGTCATGATCGCCTTGTTGATCCGCAGACAGTATGCCTTGAGGTCTTCGACGCCGAGCTCGACCGCAGAGGAACGGCAAGGTCTTCTTGAGAATGGCCGGGGATCTTTGAGCGGCTATGATAGCGTTCATGGGCACACGACAGCGCCCAAGGCCGCAGCTGGGAAGCCGAGAGACGCTCAGAACAAGGGCTGGCTAGACTACTTCGCCGGGTTCCGAGTTCTGTTCCCTTACCTATGGTGAGATTCTCGATGTCTCCGACCTCCCTTCTGCAGCTTGCTTACTGTACTCCGCATTGTTAGGCCCAAGGACTCCCACCTTTATCAGGCCATCGTCATCATCTGCCTGATCCTTCTGATCATCCAGCGCGTCGTGAATACCCTGGTTCCGCTGCAATTGGGCGTGTTGGTCGACTCCCTGGGGTACGGTCACATCCCATATAAGCAGATCACTCTTTACGTTGTGTACAGGGCTCTTCAAGGCAACTCGGGTGCCCTAGGTGCTGCGCGTTCGGTTCTGTGGATCCCAGTCTCCCAGTCACTTTTCAGACGTCTCTCCTGTGCTGCCTTTGAGCACGTCCTGGGACTATCTCTGGACTTCCACTTAAGCAAGAAGATCGGCGAGGTCACCAGTGCGCTCAGCCGAGGCGCTGCTATGAACACGTTTCTGGAGAATTTCGTCTTCCAGGTGTTCCCCATGATATTTGACATCTTTGTGGCTGGCGTTTTGTTTTTTGTCAAGTACGACGCCTTCTACACCATCATTGTCTTCTTCATCATGTGGGCGTACATTTTCTTGACCATTTACATGGCAAAGTACCGTGGCAGACAACGGAGGGACATGGCGACCAAGAGCCGTGAGATGGACGCCATCAAGACCGACGCAATCATGGCATATGAGACCGTCCAACACAACTGTGCTGTTGTACCAGAAACAGACCGCTTCAAGGGTCACGTGGTGGTCTACCAAAAGGCTGAGCGTCTCGTGATGTGGTCTTTGAATGGCTTGAACCTCACTCAGAGCTCGATATTCTCCTTAGGGACGGCCTTGCTCGTGGCCGTGTCCGCGTACAAGATCTCCATTGGCACCCAGACTGTTGCCGAGTTTGTCAGCCTCATCACCTATTTCACACAGCTGCAGGCTCCTCTGAATTTCTTCGGGACTTACTACACCATGCTGCAGAACAACCTGATCGAAGCGGAACGAATGCTAGACTTGGTAGGCCAGCTGCAGTACAGTTCTGAACAGAAACATCGCTGACGAGGCACAGTTCAAAGAGACATCCGGTATTGTGGAGAAGCCAGACGCGGTCAAGCTCCGGGATCCAAGGGGAGAGGTAGAATTCAAGGACGTGAGGTTCTCCTACCAGGGCAAAGCCAAGGACCCTGCCATAGACGGCATCAGCTTCAAGGTCCCGCCTGGCACAAAGACCGCTATCGTGGGAGAGTCCGGTAGTGGCAAGTCCACGTGTCTGAAGCTACTCTTCCGCTTCTACGATGTCACTGAAGGCGCGATTACTGTTGACGGCCACGATCTTAGAGACCTCACGCTTGATAGCCTCCGACGGAGCATCGGCGTTGTGCCTCAGGATACTGTGCTGTTCAACGCTACGATCATGTACAACCTGCTATACGCCAACCCAAACGCCACACAGGCGGATGTCTACGACGCGTGCAAGGCGGCCAATATTCACGATCGAATTATGAACTTTCCGGATCAGTACGAGACGAAGGTTGGAGAGCGTGGCTTGAAGTTGTCTGGTGGCGAGCGTCAGCGGGCATGTGTCTTCCTTTCTACTCAGTCTTGTCTCTACGGGATTAGCTGCTCTCGAATGACTACTGATTCGTCCTGTCCCGCATATCACTGACTACGTCATCGCAGATTGCCATCGCACGAGCGATCCTCAAAGACTCCCGCATCCTGCTTCTGGACGAAGCCACCGCCTCACTTGACTCGCACACAGAGAGACAAATCCAGGATGCCCTGGAGCGAGTGACATCAGGGCGGACAACGATCACCATTGCGTAAGTCTCTCTGATCTCCGGTCCAGTCCCCCAGTTGGTAACAAGTATCATCATCCACAGACATCGTCTTTCTACCATCACCAATTCCGATCAAATCGTCGTGCTCCACAAGGGCAAGATTGTCGAGCGTGGCACTCACGCTGAGCTACTTGCCATGAAGGGTGAGTACCAGGCAATGTGGGAGAAGCAGACTGTTGCCGAGAGGGAGAAGAAGGAGCAGAGCAAGGAGGAGGATGCGGAGACTGAAGCATAGAGGTTGCAGACGTCCCTGATGTCTCGCTTGTAGTGCAGAATTAAATCTGTATACGATAGAGATGGACTCGACGATGCATTGCGTCGTATTGGTTGTGAAAAAGGAGGAGTTAGGGTAAGGAATAGAAAGGCGGTTCACACTCTTGCGAGCCTGTTCATGCAATAACGTCTGTCGACAGCATTATTCTCGTCATGTCGATGGTCCGCGTCCTCTCGCAAATTTGGCTGTAAAATATACAGTGGTGGGTGATGGTACATCATTAGCCTATCATGTCGGAGTTGACATGATTATGGTACAAGATTAGGTATATATACATTAAATATGCCTCTTCATCTCCTCTCCTAAGGCCACGTCGTGGGTATCATTCTCTCCTCAGCAGTGCCATCACCACTCGCCTGACTAGCCTCAGAACCCCTTTGCCTGGCAATCATTTTTGGAGCCACCTCAACCAAGCACCACGCTCCTACGAAACCGCTCGACGATTGAACTCGACATGATCGAGTGCCGACGTCCTCGCAAGGTGCCCCGCCTGGAAATCTCTGCCTGCACCGCTTTAGCCACAGGGGGGACCCCCCCGCTTTGCTTGCCCACAGGCGCAACGTGTCACGAGAGAGTGCCCTTCCACAGCCTCGGCCGCAGATACCTCAGAAACCGCTCCGTCTCCTCATGTATCCCCGGCAAGGCTGCCCAGTTCTCCACCAGCACCGCCAACTCCTCTCTTGCCTCGGAGTCCTCCTCGGCGCTCTCGACCAGATATCTCAGCAGCACCGTCTCAACCATCAACTCGAAATTCGCCTGCTCGCCCGTCTCCGGCCACAGCAGCGCGGCGGTCTCTCGGAAGTTGTCCTTGGCCGCGTTGCTGAGCTGCTTGCGCACCAGCATGTGCAGGCTGCGCGCGGCGGTCTCGTCGTTCTCCAGCTCGCCGGTGATTATGCGCTGCACGAGCTTGAAGGTGTTTTTGAAGCCGACGGGCCAGTAGATGGGGCATTGTAGGTCCTCGACCATCGGGCTGGAGGGGATGCTCGAGGTGTCGGAGGATTGGGAGGCGGTTTCCTCGATGAGAGGCTCCATGGTGGATGAGGGAGATGACTCGCTGTCGCTGATCGGAAGGGATGTTGGTGGCGTTGACTACCACCCGGGGTCCTGAGGGATCCAAATCCCCGAGTCTGGATGTTGGCTATTGGGTTTCAGGGTATCGAACGGTTTTATTAGTGTCCTTCCAGTCCGAAAGTTCTTGGCCGTCTCTCACGAGCGTCCGTCACGAGCGTCCGTCACGAGCGTCCTTCACTTTGCTGGCCGTTGCGTAAACTCAGTGTGGTAAAGGGGAACATTTGCACCAGAACCTGGGAACAATAATTAATACCACGGCTCAAGAGATCTCTTTCTCTTGCTCGCCACGTGAAGAATTATCAGAACATTTCGACCCGCCCCTTGATCCTGACCCCGGAACGAAATAGGGAGTGGAGATATTTGCCATTGGACGGGGTCACTCCAAAATTGCACTTAGACCCGGAGATGCCCCGGGTGTGGGCGATAGTGGGTCTCGTTAACGATCTTGATCCTTATTTCCAACCAGCCGAGGGAACGGCGATTTTGATCTGCTGCATAGCGAAAAGTCTCGCCTCCAGAAATTTAATGACGGAATGCCGATTACAATCTTGCTGGGTACGCTAACACTCTATGACGAGCTCCGTAGAACTTTATTGAATTCTTTCGATTAAGGGATAGCACACGATCGATCCAACGGACGACTGAAGCATTAAGAACCCGACTAAGCCCTTGCTAGAGACATCCCGCGCTCAACAGGGATAGCGCGCCTTTTATTCGTATTCTGTTTCAGACCTTCTCCCCCTTTGGTCAAGATGGCAACGTCCTCCGGAGCCACGCACCTCGGCTCCGTTCATTGACACTGTCCATGTCGTATGATTCCACCGGCAACATGATGCATCGCACGCGCATCGCGTTAAAGATTACGATGGCATCCACATCATCTCCTGACCTGACGACTCGTGGAATCCAAGAACCCCGTCTCGCGCTCTAGTGTGGTAAGCGCGACTTGTCCGAGACGAGACATCGGGACAGCCCCAGCTTCAACAAGTCAAAGTTAATAAAGCTCGAACATTTCGCCCGACAAGAAGTTCACCGGTTGCGACATGGCTGAGAAGCGTATCGCCGTGATGGTAGAGCTCCAAATGCAAGTAAGGACGGCATGATGATGTGAAAGATCAGGTCGGGACCCTTTTGACTATGGCGGGTAGGTAGTTTCGCAGCAGTAATTCAGGCCGTAGTATACCTAAAGCATGAGTTTCTTAGCTATAGTAAGTATTAGGATTAGTGTCTTTATTATATATATAGTTGTTATTTTTAAGCTGTTAATATAGCTATGAAGCTGCAATAGTTTCCTTTATACAATAGAGAATGCTTAAAAGCCTAGCTCCTAAGATTATATAGTGCCGTTAATAGTAAGAGAGCAAAATAATAGCCCTTAGACTAGAGTAGATGGATAACGACGATTTATTATATATGATAAGTAATAATAGCAGATAACCTAAGTTACCTAATATCTTCCCCTTTAAGTATAAGGAAAGTAATCCTAAGTGCTTGGCTTTTAAGCATTTTTAATTATATAAAGGAAACTTTTACAGCTTATATAGCTATATTAATAGCTTAAGAAATAATAAATAATTAAGTATAAGGGAAACTTGTATAAGTAGTTATAAAGCTTCTAGAAAATAAATGCAAAGAAGTTCTGTAAAGAATTACAAAACTCTAGTATACTAATAAGTAGGCTTTATAATAATAAAGTAAAAAACTACCTTTTTTCTTTAGTCTAGACTTGTAATAAAGTTCGAGGTCGAGGTAAGGCTAAAGGGCTATATAATAAAATAAGCGAAATTAAAAAGACTTTCCGTAATATAGGTATAAAAAGATATAATATAATATTGTTAAAGTAGAATAATGCTGTTATTATATATAAGGAGATAAGAAACTTAGAAGCAGGTAACAGGGTACATATATAATAATAAAGCAAATAGAATAATATAGCTGAAGCTAACAGCTATATTAAGAGCTGAAAAGTAATAAGTATGAATATAGTAGTAAGAACGGCTACTTTCTAAGGAGCATTTGTTATCTGGATTAAGAAGGAAGGCATATCGCAAATTATAGTGCAAATTATAGTTGTCAAGTTATGGAATAGAAGCCGGAGTGTTAGAGAGTAGTTTTCACTTGACGAATGTTCATTTTATCCTGCTTCGACATAGTTTTGAAACCTGTAACCCCTCTTTCCCTCATTTGACAACAGCAACCCGCTTGCAGTCGGCCGAGCTTAAACTCGTTAAGAGAACTCCGTACAACGACCTTACAAGCTATCTCCATAGGCGTAAAACTATTTCCCGTTTACTTTAATATTCAATTAGTAAATATTATGGCACTAGAGTGAAGTTCTTCCCATTAGAGTAGAACTTACTTGACAACACTTAGGCCATCATATACGTTAGTTTTCTGCCAGCAATTACTGCGATTGATCATTCGGTTTAGATGATCACTTACGTCGAACTATAGCAATATTCTTAGCATACCAGTTTCTAGCGCCATGGTTAATATTGGGGATAAACTCACAGTACAAGACTCTGCAGACGAACAACCACAGGTCGAACATTCATCACGCGCCTCCAAGTCGCGAAATGCCGCTGGATTGGCCATGACCCATCCGGTAAATAAGGTGAGAAGGGCAACTGAGACCTTCATTTTGAGCAAATTGAAGTACTTGTTACTGTGTAGGTTGTAGGCAGAAGACCGTGGTGTTGTGGTTAATGCCGTTTGGACTCTTTCGAAGAACTTGGCTTTTCTTCTGCTTAAATAGTTGAAGCCGTTGGTCCGTTCGTCGTAATCGCAGGTAGTTATCGTCAACATCTGAGGTGGTATATGATATACGGATCATTGTCAGCTTATTCCGCTGTCGTAAGCCATGGGCTGTTGACTCTTGGTCCTTGGGTAAGCAAGTGCTGAGTGAGTCCCGTTGCATCTGTGAGTATCTCATTTTAAAGTCCCGACAGCTAATTCGGTAATCAATGTCATATGATTGCCTAATCCCTGTCGCTGTAGACAAATACAGCTTATAATAACGCGTCCCATAACGGAAAAATATCTCAACCATCAGTGCTCACGGCGCCGTTGTCCAGTCGTGTCTCATTCCTACACAGACCGACTTCCGGCCGGTCTGACCAGACTAAGCCCTAATGTCCAGAGTACCAGCGTTACGAACCATTCTCAAGGGGTGCAGTTCCACAAGTGTAGAAGGCAATTACATTTTCCTATCTAAGTGGCTGACCGACTTCCGACAACTCTGGGCATGCTGAGCACTAATGTCTGGCCTTGCGAATCTCATATGCGAGGCGAAATGCCGCAAATGCAACATATGTAAATCGTAATTTCCTGTTCAAGCATATGACTTGATGATGACTTGAGAACGCTGACAGTGCATGATTCTGAAAGCCCATGTGAGATTCCGGGTTTGAGCTAGTGAGCTTGAACCAATGCAAGCCCTGTTGAGCAAGTTATGTGTTGAAGATTCCAGTGGCCCTCTGACCTCCTCCACGGGCCACCTCTGACGATCCCTTTCACCGGCTCTATTGAAGCCGTGGCTCACAGTATCAGCTCTTGAGTATCAGTATTATATGGACCTCGGTAGGAGAGTTTCCAGAAGCAAAATAAACTTGGAATGTTCATCAATATAGACAGCTGAACAACCTTCTTGTTGGCATTCAAATTTGTAGGATGAATTAATCGATTCATAATGCTCGTTCTCTTAATACTGTGGCCTCCCCTAGCCAGATTATATGTTGTTTGATTGCAGTTTCATTACCTCAAGATGTTGGGTCACCTTAGGTAAGTAGTCATTATATCAAGTGGTTGTTGTTTTCGAAGCTATTAATATAGCTAAAAAAAAAACTGTAACAGCTTCCTTCATAACAGCTTCCTTCATACAATAGAAGATGCTTGAAGTCCTAGCACTCAAGATTAAATCGAATTTATTTAAATTGCTTTCATTTTAACTTGAGAAGCTTTTATAGCTATATTAGCAGTTTTAAAAAAACAGTGACCATACCCATTTATTATTCTTGTGTACGGCTTATACTTTACGTACGAGTAGGAAATTCTGTATAGATAATTGCATTGTTCAGAGTAATGAGCACCGACCAAGTTGATAGCTATCAGAAGCTTTCAAATCACAGGCATCTTTTCCTCATTCCTCGGACCTTTGAACGGAATCAGATATAGTCCAGCATCGTATTTCCGGCCCCGTGTTAAGTTACTCCGTACACCATGACCTGTTTGTTTGAGTAGGGGATGCTGGGCACGATACTTGCGTCGCATACGCGCACGTTAGCGCAACCGTAGACGCGCAGTCTCGAATGGACAACTGTGTCAGTGCTTGTCAGTAATCTACACATCAACTTCAATACTAGTGTGAAAAACACCTACCACCTCCTAGTTCACATGGCAACATCGAGCCGGTGCCCACGTAATGAGCAACTCCTGTCGCATTACTGGCGACGAAGTCCTTGTCGTTCTGCAGATCCTCGAGCTCGTCGACATATATGTAAGCATTCCCTAGCTTTCTTACTATGCGACTGGCGAGTGAGTCGGACTTTTTGAGTGTAGATACCACGATCTGCAGGTGACGGGAGAGTACCTCGAGGTCTAGAGGATGGAACAGACAATCAGGGTTGATGGTGGGAGGTGACCCTGCGGAGGGCGATGTGATATGTGTTTTTTCACGCGAGATAGGGTGTGCCAGGGCCACGGCGGTAGTGTAATAAGACTTTTCGCCAGCAGATGGAGAGGCCGCCGTTCGTCAGTGACTGCGGCGAAGCCCGCGAACGCTTGTAAATACGCTGTATATGACTAAACTCCTAAGCCTTCTTATGCTATATCATAACAAGAACTCTTGTATTTTGTATGTACATTTGTATTTCCCAACTCTGCGGCTGGGTGGCTGCTGTGAAAATACTGTCCGGAATAAGTATGGCTCCTGTCTAGGTCATCCCTATCCCCAAGCTGGAAAACAAATCAATCTCATACTCAAGTATAAAATCAAATTGAATGTGACAATAAGCAAGCCTCTCCAGAAGACAAGGCTTGGCTTACTTAAATTTGATGGAAACCTACGTGTACGAATTATGACCCTGGCATTTCTTTCTACGGTATTCATATTTCCTAATGAGACGAACCTTACAATCGCATAAAGGAGTTATGAATATACGAAACATAGCGAAGTGAAGCTATATAGCATCGAAAAGAGTGTATTGTTGGAACCGTAGAGAACAAATGAAAACTATAGGAGAGTGAGCCATGAAGGGCTAGATATAAGCGAGCACCATAACCCTGACGTGATTCGTCATACCTGACCCTTTGATCTATGATTGCCCTCGAATCCTGTTTTCTCCTTTGCAGGTACCGCACCCTCGGGATTCCCTATCCTGATCGGAACTCCTCTGCCGTGATCACGGGAGGCCACGTCCCTGTCAAGCTCCGGGGACACAGCCCGTGCCATTCTGTTTTGAACAAGCTCCCGCGATAATGCATCCATCGCCTTCCTTTTTTTTTGTGGACCGAGTTGCCTCCGGGGCCTTGGGCTGACTGGACGGGAGATCCTTAGGCTCACTGGATGAGGTAGTCTGTAGATGAGCTGTGGTTCAATTTTTTGGACCCCAGGGGCCTCCCTGGTTTCGCTTGTTGGGTGTTAACTCTTCGAGTACCTACCTCGAAGTTATGGTAGGTGGGGTGGTGACCGTAATCTTGGCTAGGCAAGGCGACCCCTCCTTAGCTTGTATGTTTGTCTTCCGTGCTGACGGCGAGCTTCCGCGTATTACCAGAGGATTCGAATGACTGTTGTTACTGTCGTTGATCGGACCTATCACAACTGCTGTGTTGGCTATTGGGGTGTCTGGACTGGTATTAGGCAGCTGGCTATTGGAGCATGCTGTGACTACATTGCTGTGAGGTTGAGCGGGAAACTTAAGCCGGGTCTGCCGAGTTGTAGCAGCGTACTGGATTTCGGATATCTACTTTCCAGGTCTGTCAGTGGCCTATGAGGTGTGTGCGCTCTAGCTTCAGTGGACGGGACGGACTTCTGTGTCGCCGCTTCTTGTACTGTGCATGATAATCTTGAAGCTATGATGCCTTTAGAATTATCTGCTGTCATAGTAGCATTATGGCTATATGCGACATCTATACTAGTGTCTTCTTGCATCATCTAGACCAAGGTCAGCTGTGGCTTCTTGCTGAGCTGGAGACCATACTTATATCTAAATCAACCCGGTTATTACTACGGGAGGCAGCGTTTCCCATACGTAGACTCACAGTATTAGTCGTTAAGCATCAGCACTAGCGGTGAAGGATTAGTAGATTTTTTATGAAAGATTAGTACTAACGGTCGAGGATTAGTAAATTAGTTATTGAAGATTAGTACTAGTGGTTGAGGATTAGGAGATTAGGCATGAAAGATTAGTACTAGCAGTAGACTTATAGTATTAGTCGTTGAAGATTAGTACTAGCAGTGAAGGATTAGTAGATTAGTTATAGAAGATAGTAGTAACAGTTAAGGATTATTAAATTAGTTATTGAATATTAGTACTAGTAGTTGAAGATTAGGAATCCAGTTATAAGAAATTAGTACTAACAAATCTTCGACCGTTTGACTACTAAACTACCTAGGCAATTTTTATTATCATGCTACTTATTAGCGCCGGTCTTGGACTAGACGGTGATCCTTATCTCCGCCTCTATAATATGGTCTTTGTGAGATAGCAGGTGTGCTCTGTTGGCCCTAGCAATGCACCTCTGGAGACGCGCCCTCCTTTTGCCTGCGCCTGTAGGCAGGCAGGGCAGGATCGAGGCCTGTAGGATAACCTATATTAAAGCCGCAGGGGCCGGCAGCAAGTTACGGTTTCTTTATTTGCACTGATTTTATAGTTGGTCTTTCTGGGCTGATTAGTAGATAACTCTATCAGTCTTTCCCAAGCTGCTATAACTTGCTATACACTATCTTTGGCAATGCGATTTTATCCCTTGTAAGTGAGTCGCAATGCCCTAAGCGCTGTCCTCCTAGTAGCTTAAGAATTTCGTCGATTGATGTGTTCGCCTCTGAGTCAGTGGCCATATTAGGCAAATTTGAATAATACGCCCTTTTCTTTGGCAGTGGCGATACATCTATATAAGCTCGCTTCTGTCTAGCCTGTGTATTTCGAGCATTATATCTAGGAGGTGACATGCTGGGAGCAGTGCTGGAGCTCTTTCGAGCAAAACACCTAGGAGATGAGGCAGTACTGGACCTGGAGCTACTGCAGGGCGTTCCTACGGTGGTATTTACATGGGCTACCCTTGGAGGCATCCTAGCAGCACCTTGACCCATGCTTAGTGATTGGACTTCTTCCTCATCTTCTTCAGAATCATGTGAAGTTTTGAAGAATGCGTTAGCCTCCTTTAATGTAGGAAATCCATGATCTAGGGAAATCAGCGAACAGGATACTCAAATAGAGTGCTTTGAAGGCTTACACAGAGCTCCCGAATAATGGTGAACTTGTTTCTGGCACTCCGCACATGTTTGATAAACGCCAGGCTTGTTGCCTTTCACGACAGCATAGACCTTCTTCGCCATGTCGTGTTTTGCTGGGGCCAGCCCCTGAGAAAGAATAAAAGGGTGGGCGTGGTGCAGAAGTGTCAAAAGCAAAACAGCTGCGCAGCACACTGTCGAACCGTAGCAGGTGTTTATATTGAACAATAAGCTGGAGGTGTATGAATGTTGAATAGGAGAGTTTCGAAATGCTATGCAAGAACAGGGAGCACGAACAATCGAAACAATGGAGGACGTGTCTAGCGAATGAAGGCGCGATTTGAACTTATGGACTCCGAGGCTGATTCCAGAATGGCAAATGACTCCACAGGCTGATTGCGCAAAGTCTGTGTCTAGCACCAATCAAAGGCGAAATTTAGCGCCTACAAATATTGTAGCTTTGACACGGGGGTGGCCAAGTCGGCTGGTTAATTTGTCATGGCTGCTGACATCGGGATTTCGGTTGATGGTCTCTCCCAAAACTACCTATTAATACGGCGCCTCCCGGTCCCAAACCTCTCCACAGCTTGGAACCATCCTCATTGATTCCCTTTTCACAATCTGAAATATGGTTTATTAGTCACACTTGTGACTGCTCTCCTCTGCTGATTCCTTCTGAATTTTTCTATAACACCTGCAGGTGTAGTGAGTGCAGCATCAAACCGCTGCTGTTCTCGCAACCATGCCGAGTTCGAATAAGCACAGACAGCCGGAGTTGCAACACGATCAAGAGGCTGTAAGTGCCCTCAATAACTTTCCTCTTCTAGGTTTGCCTAGCTAATGCTTCAACTAAGGATACTTGCCACACCAACCCTCCCACTCAGAATGCTTGCAACGCCGACGAAGGGGATGACTTTGTATGTTCAAGGTCTTTAAAATACTTCAGCAGGTCTCAAGGGCACGAGCCTCCTCATGGGGCGCTCGTGGAGTGATACCTTATTCCCGAGACATGCTGACGCCATTCATTTGTCCCGCAAAATACTGAATCGAGGCGTTCCTAGATAAGCACTATCTCGCAGTCGAGGGCGGGTGTGTGTACGATTTCGAGATATGTCTTTATGGTTCTCTGGTACATATGTGCGAGAGGGCATGTTTCCCAAATTATCGGTTGCCGCCAATCATGTCTTCCCGCGAAACTGGCTCGCCTGTGCAATGTTACGACGGTCTACGTGAGCTGACGAGGAGGTTCACTCAGGTAAGATCGTACATGTGCGGCTCCGGCCGGAGCTCGGAAACCTGTGGAACTAGCTCTTATGCTATCGTGTAAGCAGGTAGCTCGAGAGATGGATGGACTCGCTCTCAAGACAAACCCCATCACCTTCAGAACTTTCTCTCCGGACACGAAGCGCGCGAACCTCGGGCGTTTTGGTTTATTTACGACACATTTCTGGCGGGAAGTTGTGACAAGTCTTTACGAGCATGACTGGAGCCTCCCTGGTGTAGCGGATGAGTGCAGATGGCCTATTGTGCCGAACTTCGATGCCTCAGTTTACCAACTCGTGGCGCAGAGGTTTCCAAAATTTGCACCCCATCTGAAAACCATCCAATTGTGGTACGTTGCCATTGTTTTTCATCTACTCCTGCCCTTTATGTCTCCGTTCTCGCGGTATGGTATATCCCGAAAGACTAGTGGTCCACCAGGCACCGCAACTTTTAGTATTGACGGGTCTCCCATGTTCTAATTAGAGCTTTCAAATAATTGGTTGTTAAGACAACTCAGGATTCTGCATAGATGAGACTAACTCGAGCTTCTCAGGGAAGCTGATCCTTATCTTGGCCACCGATTCGAAGATACGATTCAGGGACATATTCACGGAACTCTAGGCAACCTTCTTGAGGATGCGGCAGAGGCTTGCTGGGGCGAGGCCCCATCTCTTCAGCGGCAAGCAGCGCTTGAGACATTGATGAAGCTAATCTCGGCCCGTAGCTGTTGGTCCGAAAAAGCCTGGGAACTTGATCCTGTACCAGCTCCTGTCCCGGGTTCTTGGGTTGCGGAGCATACTGAATCAAGGACTACAAGTCCTGCAACAGCTCCTGATCTCATGCTCTATCATTCGAGGTACAAGCCCTGGTCCGTCCCTGATGACGATGCCAACAATGACCTGAGCACTGGTATTGGTAGCGTAGCCCATGCACGTCAAACGGGCTGGCCAGTCCGGTTTCATGTTCTGCAAATGTCACTGCATAGGAAGTGGCATCTGTCAGCGGCTTCTATCGCCATTCAGTTTCTCGACCACATCGGGCCATCACAACGAAAGCATATCAAAAAGATTATCCTAGACGAGGATCGTGCTGGTCTAGCCTGGTCTGAATGTCACGGCTTGGGACTTATTGAGTTCTGCAAGGAGAATCCGGGTCTTCATATTGAGCGGCGAGCTAACATGTGGAGGAATGTTTGGCAAAGCAAGGAGGAAGCATGTAAATGGGGGGGCTTCAGATATGGCAGCACGGCAGCGTGTGCACCGGCTCGCCGTCTTGAAACCTGGTGCAGCAAAAAGGGACACGCCCCGCCAAAGTCCCCGACCGCCTCCTCCGCCGCCTCGGCGGTCCCGCTCGTCTCCGGGGCCACGAATCCCCCGGAAAGGGCGCCGCGTGTCCCGCGTCGTTGGCAAAGAGCCGCGTGTTCCATGCTTCGGCGGCGGGGGGACGCTGGTCAACCACGGAGCCATCGGAGCTCCTTGAGGAAGGAACGGGTGCAGGTCCGCTTGGTGCTCGTCGATGAACGATCAGAGCTGATATCGGCGACGACCTGGGCCTCCTCTTCCTC